>JAKUCM010001165.1:0-40870 GCA_023374145.1 Lepidium sativum | reverse complement strand
TAAATAAACAAAAAAAAATCATAATTTATCAGAGTATATAGAGAAAGTAAATGACTCACTAAACAAAAGATAAAACCCAATATGTAAGAATTGACTTACATAACTGATACACAAAGTTTAACCTTAGAATCCTACTACAAGAACACAACAAATTAGAATAATATTTTCCATAAGAAGTAAGTATTGTATTATCGATTTTCTAAATCTAATTTAAGTTAAGACAACCTATAAAATGGATAAAATGGTGACTGAAAATAATAATTGAAAGTAAACAACAGTTATGAAAATCAGTACAACAAACTATTAAGGAAACATAAACAACTCATTCTCGACTAAACATAAACGTACAACAAACTCTTTGTCGTGACGTCAACTACTAAATCTACCAAGCTAGGAATCCTAAAATGTCGTTTGGTCCTAAAGATTTAAATATGCATTATCGAATGAGTCTGATAGGTACACAATTAGCTTTAACATCAACTCTCGTTGGTTAATGACTAATTGCTCATCTAAGCTATTTTGATGAGTTAAAGAACTCATGATCATAGATTAAGTGATTAAGCTAGTCTAGGCATTACACACAGCAATAAATGGAGAACTCTTAAGATAAACCCTATTTGTTCCTAATTTATTGATTCCCTGAAACCTTACAAATTCCTAAACCTGATTAGAGAACTACTCATACATGATCAAAGAAAACAAATCAAAAGATATAATAGAAAACATAATTGAATTGCAAAGAATGAATAATATGGTTCAAATTTCTTCTCAAAGAGTTGGAGATGAAATCTTCTCCCGAAACTTACAAGGAAGAGCTAAAGTCTGTTGTGATAAATTATGAAGTGTATCACCTAAAAATATTGGAAACCCTAATTAAATATGCTAAAATGTGTTTGGTACAAAATAAGGAAATATCGGATTTTCTCGCGGAGACTCGTTGATTGGTCGATCCATGTGTAGATCGACCGATCCCGTAATCAACTGGTCATTCTGTACATCGGGTGCAGATCTCTTGGCAAGGTCTGGAATGGTCGATCCACAGGGAGATCGATCGATCATTGGTTCAAAACTGTTTCAGGAAGTAGCTGTCATTCCTCATATCAGACGCATTTTCTGGTGGTATTAGGATCAATCGATCTTGCCAATAGGACAAAAACAATCATTTAAATATAAGACCTTTAAAAATTTACCAAATTAAATACAATTATGTTTGCCAAGAAGCATATGGTCTATTTTATTTATTCTTGATTTAGCTATATATGTAAAAAAAAAATATTATCGACTTATCCTATTCTATTTGAAAAATTAATATTATAGATTGAGGTTTATTATTGATTTAAAAATATATATTGATTATGTCTAAGAAGCAAAGTAAAGCATGGCATCAGTGGTGTTGTCACTTTACAAATCCTCAAGGTACCAGGGATCGAACTCTCTACGTGTAATAGTAGGAGTGGGATTTAAAAGTTAGTACGCTAGTTGACAAAAAAAAAACAAAGTAAAGCATGGCTAGTTTCTCCGGCGCATCGATTAACTACTAGGTCAAATTGCTTTAAAAGCATGAAGCTTCTAACATCTCAATGATCTATATATACTCTATAAAAGTGTCTCCTAATGTGACAGTTACAAAATAGAAAAATTATTATATCTTACTTAAATTCGCTATTGCATTACAAATATATAATTTGGAAAGCTGTTGTCCATTTAGGAATTTGTATTTTGTTTGGTCTAATTGTTTCTATTGGTGTAATCCAGTAAGGAGCTTCTAGTCAAATTGCAACAAAAAGTTAGAGCTTTAGATTAAACTTTTAGTTTCTAAAATTCTAATGTAGACGTGTACGTTTTATTTATAATCTATAACATTTTTAAGGCTTCTTTGGTTTCTTAAGTTCTTGCAAATGGAAATACTATCTTTACCTAACCTGAAAAGACATACGTTATAATTCCTTAATGATTTAAGTTATCCATTTAACGTTTGCAACCATATTTTTTATTACACCAAAAGTAATTAGTTTATAATAACAAATTTGCATAAAACGAGATTATAGCTTTTGACCAAAATATAAAACAAAACAAAAAAGAATGGAATAACTGAATAAGTATCCATTGTTTTTGAAAAGCATTGTTTTCTCTTGTGTTTATTTGTTTTTTTCTTAAATAAAAGAAATAAATAACTCAAATTATTGAAATCTTTACCAAATTACCTCACTTTTAAAAATATTATTTTCTCATTAAAATCACAAATAAAAAGTGTCATGAAGATTGTAATAGTGTGAAATAAAAATTATTGTTTCTCTTCCAACAAACATGCTAAATTCTTTGAAAAGCTGTGTAATGGATAGAGATTTTATATGTTAGTTTCTTGTATATATAAGTAGGTCAAGGTTCTTGTTCCATAAAATACCGTAACATATACAAATGAAGAAAATTTGATTGGAAGCTTGTGAAATGTTTAGCAATTGACCTAACAAAAACAAAAATGAAGAAGAGATTAGACATAACAAAGTGGTTTGTGTTGTGTGGACCGTGAAGTACGTCATACGGTCTTCGTGTTTTCTGATGTCTATAAAAGACGAAAGAACGCATGCAATTGGTCCACAAAAACATTTGAGCACTTATTTAATTCAATTTAATATTAATAAGATGCGGTGAAACGTAAGCTGACCTTTCGAAGTCGGAATAGATAAGGCACTCAGCTGATGATGCAACAATTTGATAGGCTTCCAATTCTATCACACTATCCAACTTCACATTATCTTTACTTATTATTATAAGTGTTTTTATTGTTACCAATCTCATCTCTCCTGACATTTTCTTCTCATTTAAATCTTTTTACTTCTCGTTCATATACGTTTATTTAACATAAAATATTAACAACAAAAATTCACCTATCAATATTTTTCCTCTATGATGAGATCTTCGATGTAGAGATTTTGGATATGGATTCAGCAGTTCGACAATGTAAATGGTTTTGAAGGAAGGCGAAGAATATGGCTCTATCCTTGATATAGTTTGGTCCTAATCTTACTTAGGAATCCTCGACTAAGGTTGATCTCAGTTCTCTTTCTCGAATCCTCAAAGAAATGAAGTCTGCTAAGGCTCAAGACACACGCTTGAAAGAAACACACCTTTTAATTCAAAATAATCAGAAAAATACGAAGGAATGCTTGAGCTTATATAGGCTCGAGTCTAAAATGGTTTTAAAATTAAAATAAAAAAGAAAAATCAAACAAATAAGTGCCCAACGGACAAGTAAAAAGGGTTGTCGATCTTGGAGCAGTTGGAGAAGATATGGTGTTTGGCTGGATATCAAAAGTCTTTCAAGGGGAGGATTTGCCTAGTGGTATGCGTGCTGGAGCATGGGAAGACTTCCCTCGATAATTCTGAGTGGCTTAGATAGTCTCCTGGTCGCCACACATATGTCGGCAAGTTCTTAAGGAAAATGGATCCCATAATTTCCTTAAACAGAGCCAGATCTGACATTTTCCTTGTTTGGGCAGGCATATGGAAGGATATGCTGGTGATTTGAGGCGTTCTTGGTCTGGTTGGATCCAAAAAATGTCCCACAAATAATCTACAATTGGTCTGGAACTAATATCGCTCCTGAGTTGGGTTGTGTTGCTCGAAAGTTGGTGTTGCCGTGAATAATGTCTTAGCACAGAATGTCCAACTTCTAAAATCCATACAAATTGGCTCCGAGCTTCGTTTGGGCTCATTCAACCTCGAGGAGTAAACTGATTGAGTCAAGAATTCATAGCAATTGACCTTATGGCTTAATTTTCTTTGTAGCATCAGGAGCGACTTGATAAATGAGCGTATATGTTAAGGATCCTCCGAAAAAGGTTGTTGATGAAAGGTTCACTGAGTTTAGGCATCTGAAACATGTCTAAGAAGGTCGCCTACCCTTTGTCTTCGACATGTTTTCCAAAGAAGTTCATCTCCCCTTTATTTTGGGTGTATTTGGCCAAAAAACTCAACAATAGAATCTACATCTTGCCTCATGGTCGATGGCCTATAGCCAAAAATCTTATCACTGTATATGTCAGTTTTATAATCGATCAATATAATTATCACCCAACATAAAAAGGATGAGGGCATCAAACTGGTTGAACTAGGCAGGCCAATGACTCGAGGTAAGACACGCAAGCTGAGAGAACAACTAGGAGAATCTGTAGTTAACGTCTTGAACAAGGAAGAGATCGCGTCATCCTCGGAACGGTCCAAGATCGATATCAGGACTTCTTCGAGGAGTGCGGGAAAGATCAAGAACGCAAGTCAAGACCAAGCAGCACGACCAGAGGAGATCCAATACATTCAAGACCCTTTAGAAGCTGACCAAGAGGACCAAGAATCGATAAGACCCGAGCTGGAAGTAACCGACAAGACTTGGCCCTTTATCGCGCCCTACAAGGGTTTTTTGTGTTTACGATAAATGTTCTTGCAGGAACGCCAATCCCAACAACTCCAGCACCTTATGATAGAGATTCTTAAGGCCCATAGACTTTTTTGGGCTTTTATTTTCGTTTAATGAGGCACCAAAACACTAAGTTAGAAATTTGTCATTTTTCTTGTAATTTTCCCTTTTTGTTATTTCCATTTTGTTAATGGGCTGCGACCCATATTTTCCTTTTTTTCTTTAAGTAAGTCAGCCTTAGGACCCCTATATAAGGTCCCCTTGCAGCCATGTAACAAATCATTCAATTTTGAAATCAATAAAGAACACAATTTCTCAAAGAGAAATCTCGAGTCATTAGCAAGCTAGTCGTTTGTCTAAGATTTAGAACACACTATAAGATCTCGAGAGGTTTCCCCTTGATCTAGAGTGTGTTTAAGTGTATCAGGAATCCACCATCCTTCTTGTGGATTGCTCCTCAATCCTCCACCTTTCACGCCCCCTGACTTTTCTTACCAAGGAAGTACATTCGGTTCCCTTCGATAGAACCCGCTCCCATCAACTTTAAAGAAGCATCTTGAAACTCGTATCAAAAAATATCTCAGCCATAATAAGTAAAATATTCGAGTAATGGAGTAGAACTTTAAACGTGGATATGTCATATGTGACAATGAGACATCAGTACATTTCGAATTTTTGTGGGGCTAGCTTCTCTCTATTTTGGGAGTTTTCTACAATAGTGTTTACCGAATTGTGATGTTGTAATATTTGCTTCCACAATAGTCACATATGCAATAATTTGTCTGGATTATTTGAAGTCTCCAACGTGGTGCAAGTCTAATCATTAGTGGAAGCTGGTTTAAGTGTGTAACCCACATCACGAAAGCATGTCTATGAATCGCAACTTTGAACCACACGTCTCCTGTTCTGCATTGTCGGTATGTATGCTCGAAGACGACGAACTTCCTTATTCATGGTTTGCTTCTATTGGCCATCAATGAGTCGTGAGAGTCAGGTCCAACAACAAATATCAATATAGATTACGTGGGTTGGTCCTTAAATAATTTATATTAGGTTACAATGACCCTAACTTCTGATATATATTGGATATCAATGACATTCTAACACGCTATTTCGAGATGGTATAACCTAATGTCTCAAATGATCCACAACAAACACATATCATCATGCATGTTTAATGGGTCATGATTGTAGGTTCTGATACCATGATAAATTATGAAATTCGAACTCAAAACCAATTGACAATAAATAGATTGACTTTAAATTATTTATATTAAATTTGAATGATCCAACCTTCCGAAAAATCTCATTATACTATTGTGAGATGTGTTTACTACATATTTTTGAGGTGTGTATTGTGCACGGTCGATTTCACTAAAATGTGTTTACTTTAATAATCGTTGGAGTAACCACACATGTGAGTGAGCACTTTTATGGTTTAGAGTACAGATTTTTTTTTAAACTAATTTTCAAGGTATAGTTTTTATCCAAAAAAATAACGATCTATCTCTACAAAAACAAGTATACTATCTTAATTTATATGGTTCATGAGTTCATGCATATATTGCAAACGTAAATTCTATTCTATTACTAGAGGAACAAAACAATCAGGTGAAATCTCGTTTTCATTGGGTTCTTGATTACAAATTGAAAAAAACAAAAACTTTTTTTGTGATTGTTTCTCATCCACTCGGTCGGACATGGGATAAGGTAAGACTTTCTTATCCTAAAGTTCCTTGGTATCATCTCATTTGGTTCTCTCAAGGAGTTCTTGGATTCTCCTTCATTTCTTGGTTGGACGTGAAGGATCGATTGTGTACAGGAACAATAATGCGTTCATGGGGACTGGTCCAAAGTTGTGTCCTTCGTGGTGAAAGAGATAAATCATGAAATCATCTTTTCTTTACCTGTCTATCTAGTTTCACAATTTGGATGAATCTATGTGCTGGGTTGCTTGGTAATTCTATAACATCTAATTGGCATGACACCATCCTCATCTTATCTCTTCGAGACTCAAATTGCATAATTCTGTTCTAGTCAGTTTGGTTTTTCAAGTTACAATCTATTATGTTTGGCATGAGAGAAATGCTCATATTCATGCTAGAGACTCTCTGCCCTCTTCCTCTGTCTCCTACCATTGATAAACTGACCCGCAACCCAATCTCGTCTCTCACTACAAGAAAACACGACAATTGTGATGGAAGAAAACATCGCAGAGACGTCGCAAATAGCAAGTCGAGACAGCCTTGCAACGTCGACTAAAACATTGGTATTCCTTAGTCGCAAGTGAAAAAACATCACAGAGGTATCACAAAGGTTGCGACGTACAAAGATGTCGCAAAGCCAATGCTAATAAATGCACCGCAAAAGCGATGCAACTTTTGCGAGACTATTGCTTCTGCGACGTCACGTTAGGATATGGGATGTTGTTGCCAGGTGCCTATTTATGATGCCCCTGCGACGTTTTGTCCTGCGACAGCTTTGCAATTCAGCCATAGCGAGTCGTGTGCGACATCCACATCTGCGACGTTACTGTGACTCCGGCTTTTGTGAGGCCTCTGCGTTGCAAGACTTTGCGATGACCCTGCGAGGTTTCTGCTATGCGATGTTTTTGCGAGTACGAGTCCTGCGACGTCTCTACGACGTTTTTTCCAAAAATAAAAATAATTAATATTGAATTTAAAAAAAAATTAATAAAACTAAAAATAATTGAAAATAATCAAACAAAAATATAATAAAAATTAAAAATATTTTACAAAATAATTAAAAATTCTAAAAATCATCATATTGGTCCAAGTTGACCGAGCCGGAAGCCGCATCTTCAGCGTTTATTTCCGTAAACACATCAACTAACTTTGGGTATTTCTTTGCCATGATAGACCACAATCGATCATATGTCGATATTTTCATCTTAGCCTTAGCTACCTCACTGTTCGTTCGATCTAACTCTTATGTGCAGTGGATAATCCACCGGAAGCAGAGCTCTCATCATTGCAATCCTCAGTCAGAACTTTGCAGTAACATCGTTGTAGAGCTTCTTTTATTTTTTATCTACAAAAACTTCATCCTTGTTCCTTTTGGTCAGGTACAGAGTTTTGAATATATCAGGATGAGTATCCCCTAATTTCTCTTGCTGAAAATATTTTAAAACATATATTATATGAAAAAATGTTATATGATTTATGTAAAATTTTGGAATAAATTAATTTTGAAACACTAACATGTTTGCAGGCTCGAACAATAAATGAAGTCCGGCCCGAGCAATGTTAATACGAACCACTGCCATCAGGATAAGATAATCGAGCCACTCGACAGCTAGTGCTATTCTCCAGCGACTTCAGATCTTCCCAAAACCGAGTAAGACGTTCCTAGACTAATTCTTTGAACCATTCATGCATTGCTTTGTTGCCCTCTTCTTCCATTTACCCTTCCAACGTCCAACTTGATCGCCCATTCGTCTCCTCAAAACAGCATCAAATTTCTTGCGGACGTGTGCTGTAATAGAATACTCTCAGTGGAAACGTTGCTACAAAAATGTGATTAAGTTATTAGTATAATTTCTTAAAAAAGCCATTAAAAATAAAAGAAACCAAAATTAATTTACCTCAAATGTTTTGAACCATCAATCGATGATGTGGAGGGTCGTCTGGGTAAAATTGGCATGCGGTTCTTGGAAATTCCGTTCAAAAATTTCCCGAATTGATGTCGCCAATATCCCATCGTCATCGAACCTACATATTTTAAATCAAACAAAAACTTCAAAAAAATTGATAGTAATAAATGTATAAATTGATTAATTCGAAGTTTAAAAACATACCACAAAGTTTTTGGGGGACGGTTCAGAAGTATATTTGAAAGATATTTGTGGATGAGATCAAAGAGAATATCCTCGATACTTATCTCGGCATCAGCCTCTGGTATCAAGTCCTGGTAAGCTCCGGGAGGTGCATGAGCAGTATCTACTACTAAAGAAAACCCCGTTTGAGGGCTGAAACTAGCACCCGGCGCAGAAGGAGCAGATCTTGTACCCGATCCAGGAGTTGATGGACTGGTTTCACCGACCTGAGAAAGATATCTGGTGTATGTTATGACTCAAAACATCTCAAAACAATTAAAAATTTAAATAGAAGTGTTTGAAATTCAGAAAATGTTTTATAAATTAAAAAAAAACGTTTAATAAATCCAAAAAATATTGTAAATATAAAAATATTTTATAAATTCTACAAACGCTTTATAAATCTATAAAAAAATTTATAAATACAAAAATCATTTTATAAATCTTAAAAAAGTTTTACAAATCCTTAGATAATTTATAAGTAATTCAAAAAATATTTTATAAATTCAGAAAACGTTTTATAAATTTTGAAAACGTTTTAAAAAGTAAAAAAACGTAGTATAAATCCAAAAAATATTTTAGCAATCCTAAAATAATTTACAAATCTTAAAAAGGTTTTATAAGTTTGAAAAACGTTTTACACATCCAAAAAAAAATTTCCAAATCATACAAACGATTTAAAAAATCCAAAAAATGTATTACAAATTAAAAAAAATTATGAATTCAAAAAAATTATAAATCATAAAAACGTTATATAAATGATAAAATCGTTTTGTGAATCCTAAAAATGTTTTATAAATATGAAAAACGTTTTATAAATCTAAAATAATATTTTATAGAACCGGAAAACCTTTTTTAAATCTTAAAAGACGTTTTACAAATTAAAAAAATGTTTTATAAAACAAAAAAAAAAGTTATAAATATTAAAAAACGTTTTAAAAGTCATAAAATTGTTTTATAAACCCTAAAAAATTTTTGATAAATCCTAAAATTATTTTGTAAATCCTAATATCCTATATCTAACAAATACAATCATAAATCTAAATATTCAAACCCTAAATTAAAATCATAAATCTAAGAAACTAAAATTAGAGGCTTACATTGTGAGGAGGAGTGGAGGAGACGGAAGGAAGCCGGAGGAGAGGTGAGGACGGCGGAAAACATGAAGGGAAAGGGAAGAAGATTAGATGAGGGTAGAGGGATGAGATGAGAGAAAAGAGATGAGGGGAAGAGAAAACTTACAACGGGGAGGTGGCAGCGGATGCAGAAGTTGAGACGACGACCAGCGGTGGAAGACATATTTTCGGTGGCAAAGGCGAGATGGGACGAGAGAAAAGGAGTAGAAGGTAAAATATTCTGGGAGAAGAAATGAGGAGAAAGAGAAACGGCGCAAAGCTAATAAGGGTATGGGCATCGCAAGGATGTCACAGGTCTGCGACGTACCAGCGATGAAACTAGGGTTTTTGGAGTCTGCGACATCCCTGCGATGTCTGGGCCAAAAACTTGCAGGATCGTCACAGACTTGCGATATCCTTGCGATGTCACAGGTGCAGATGTTGCAAGGATTTCATAAACTCCAATTTTTTAAAAAAAATATCAAAAAACTTATTTGTATAGACTACAAGTTCGAGGTTGATCCTGAGAACCTCAATCATATTTGATGCAATTGAGGATAGATGATCGATGTTTCATAGGTTTCCATGGATCTTCATTTTCAATTATCTCTGCGACATCTGTGCCAAAATCTTACAGGAACGTCGCAATCTTGCGACATCCTTGCGATGTCGCAGGTGCAAACGTCGCAGACTCCAATATTTAAAAAAATTCTTGAGATCCTCAATCATATTAGATACGATTTAAGATAAACGATCGATGTATCATTGGTTTTCATGGATCTTCACTTTCAATTGTTTATATACTGTACGGTGTTTTTATTGGGTAATGGTTACATCGAGACGGTTACAGTTTTTGGAATAGTGATGTTAGGGCCAAAATGTCGCATAAACGTCGCAAAATCCAATTTTTTTAGTTAGAAAAAAACATTACATTCAAATACTAAAATAACTTAATCAGTGATATTATTCATTTTTGTGTCTTTTTCTTCATGAGTGTCTTCTTCTTCTGTCTCGTTGAACTCTTCATAATTCGCATTTTCTTCCCTTGAATCATTCGGAACAACATCTTATACTTCTTGTTGTGCAAATTCTGATGATCTTTCTTGTTGCATAGCCACATTGTCGTCCTCCCCCACTATAATAAAAGGGTCAAACTTGGAACTTGTCTAACTTGCATTTACATCGGTTACCCCTAAGTTATTAGTACGCACTCCACGGCCACCGTCGTATTGTACCATTGACATTGGAATAATATGCATCTCAATCCAATAATTCCAGGAAATGTGACTTCTATAATTTTGTTCTAAATCCCGTAAAAGTCAGTTTTACATGGCACGTGGATTCCAAAATTTGCAGTCGATTTATTGGAACTATGGTCGTATGTATGAAAAGTGTATTTGTGAGTGAAATACATTGGAGCTGTTACGATTCTTGCAATTGGATCATCAACTCTCATACAAAATATATATATATATATATATATAAACATTATATATGTTGTAATTTAATTTTGAAAACTATACATAGTTACTATGTAATTCTACGTACATAGTAATTTAACCATCTTGCAAAATTTCGTTCTTTGTACATGTCATACTCTGTTTCTGGCAAATTACGGAAGGCTTCTCTCATCTGTTTGTCAAATTCACTGCAAATAAAGTATATTGATTATTAAGAATATGCATGTAAATAAATGAATAATAAATTGATATGTATATATATATATATATACCTTTCAAAAGACCCTACATCTTTACAGTTTTGCAATAAATAATTGTGAGTTACACGACAATATGTGTGGTTTTCCCAATATTCTTCCTTTAATTTCCCACTCAGCCTTCCTACCTGACTGAAGATTTCAGGAACCGCAATGGCATATGATGGTTCAACCCCTCCATCGTCATATCGTCCTATTTGGGTTCGATTTTTGATGGTTGGACTAAAGTAATATGATATAAAATGATAAGTTTCCTCTATCAGACTTCCTGCAACTTTTGATCCTTCCAATTTTCCTTGATTTTTACCTTTCTTTTTAGATGACTCATAAATCGCTCAAACGAGTACATCCATCGAAATTGCATATGTCAAGAGCTGCTTCATGTGGCAGGTGGATTGGAAGATGTTCTATCACGTCAAAAAATGCAGGAGGAAATATTTTTTCCAAGTTATACACCAACACTAGAATGTTAGCTTCTAATTGAGCTATGTCATTGACTGTTAGTGTTTGTGTACATAGATTCCAGAAAAATGTTCTGATCCCTACAAAAATTGATGTTTACTATATATTCAAACCACTTTTATAATTAATATAATGAGAAATTAGATATTTACAGGCAATTTATTCATAGACAGTAGTCGGTACAAGGTCAAGTAATGCAAAAGAAAGAAATTTATGCATGAATACATGACAATCATGACTCTTCATACCGAATATTTTTTACCTTGCTCTATACATCTTGAGAATTTGGACACATAACCATGGAGGAAACTTTACATCCGATGAAATCAAATTAAACAATTTCTGTTTAACTTCTCTAAACAACCAAAATATTGGAATTGGTTGTTTGCCATCTGTTGTGATATGCAATTCATGTCTTGCACATATTTTGGCTAAGTCCAACCTTGCTTTGAAATTATCTTTACTCTTTCCCTGCACATTAAAAATCATGTTCTATATTGTTATCAAAAACATTTTTTACGATGTGTATCGGATCAAGATTGTGTCGTACTAAGAGATTTTTCCAATATGGGAGTTCTCAAAAGATATTCTTCTTGTACCAATTGTGAGAATCACCATATCCATCAGGCATGTTTCCTGGAGTGTGCCAATTGCCCCCACGTTTACATATTTCATGAGCTCTATAATGATCAAATTGCTCCAAAATATCAATGCATGACATGTGTGTTGGTGGAAAAACACGCACAACCTTGTTCTTCTTTAACAATTTCTTGTTCCTCCGGTATGGATGATGCATGGAGAGAAACTGACCATGACAATCAAACGAACATGACTTCTTACCATGTTTTAGTTGAAATGCATTAGACCAACCCATACAATATGGACAAGATAACCTTCCATGTGTCGTCTATCCAAATAGCATTCCATACGCCGGGAAGTCACTTATTGTCCACAACAAAACTGCATGCATCTTGAAATTCTGCTGCTGCGAGTAATTGAATATGCGAGTACCTCTAAACCATAAATATTTGAGCTCATAAATTAGAGGTAGCAGAAACACATCGAGGGAACGCTTCCGATGACTAGGACTTGGCACTAGAATAGTAATAAACAAAAATTCGCTCCACATGAACATATCCGGTGGAAGATTTTATGGCGTCAATATGACATACCATAGAGAATATTGTCTCTCAGACAAACCAAATGGGCTAAACCCATCAGTGCATAAGCCAAGATAAACATTCCTAGACTCTTTCACAAAGTCAGAATGTACTGTTTTAAAATGTTATCAAGCCTTTGCATCTGAAAAGTGTGTGACCTCGTCATCGTCTACTATATGTTATGCATGCCATCTCATTCCCGAATATGTCCTTTTTGATTGATATAATCGTTTCAATCTATCAGTGATTGGCAAGTACCACATACGTTGGTATGAGACATGCGTCCTTCCACCAGTTCTTCGTTATCTTGGCTTTCCACAATTCGACATTCCTGCAACTTATCATTCTCTTCCAAAAAAATCATGCAATTGTCAATGCAAATATCATTCATTTCTGATGGTAATCCAAGACCCTTAACTATCTTCTGCATTTCATAATAACTCCCACTATAAATATTATCTTTTGGCAAATATTGTTTAAGCACATCAGCAAATTGATTCATTCTTCTCTCACTAAGGTTTCCTTGACTTTTAATAGACAGTAACCTAGATACTAATGACAGTTTAGATAGGCCATCTCTACATCCCTCACAGATAGGTTGATTTGCAACATCTAGCATATCATAAAATTGTTTTTCTTTGCCGTTAGGTTCTTCAATAGTATTTTTTATGACAACGAGAATATTACCATGAGATGCATCTGTAACCATATCATGATACATATTTCCTTGTAGATGATCATAGTTTTCAAACATATTTCCTCCATAATTATAATTAACATTATCATGAGTAGGTCGATCATCAATATCAACACCCATACTACTACTTCCAGTACCCAAATTGTATCATTCCCAATGTGAAAACCACACATAATAGTTAGGAGTAGATCCTCTATTATATACATGTATTTTCACCATATCAATATATAAATATTTCTTGTTTCCACACTTTATACACGGACAAAAAATGTTACTGTCATTCAGAGTAAATGGGTTATTAGCTGCCTGATTTATGAATGCTCGCAACCCATCTTGAAACTCTTTCGTCACTTCTCCAGTCTTCATATCTCTTCGATTGTACATCCATTGTCGTAATGCGATTACTTCATGTTTTGATGTCATTTCTTTTTACAATTAAATTTTCTTTTAGAAATTTTTTATTTCTAAAAAAAAGTTCAGAATTTTTTCCCTTTCTTGTTTCTCTCTCTTAAGGTTTGTAATTTGGTGTGAAGAGTCAATCTTATAGAAGGTTATTTATAGGTAAAAAGAGAATATTTATAGTGGGAGTCAATCTTATAGAAGGTTATTTATGATGTCATTATTAAACATCTTAAAACCATCGTAAGGATATCGCAAATAAAAAACATATCGCAACAGAATCACATACATGCTACGTTCTTGTGAGGCTTTATCTGACGTAACACGTGTGTTGCACAAACATCTCAAAGATGTCGCAAACTTGCGACGTCGGTATTCCGTCGTGTTTTTACGACATTTTTGGATCGGCAAAATATTTGTAGCAAATGTGTCCCAACAACCAACAAAGTAGCAATTTTGTGATGTTTGTCTTATCTTTTATATATGGTTTTTTTGTTGATTAAAAAATATTAATTTGAAAAAAAAAGAAAAAATAATTCATAGCCTTGTAGACGCATATGCATGGGTAGTTTTTTACTTCCTTCAATTGCCAAAAATACATTGGTGGCTTAAAATTTTAAGAAGTCTTGTTTTCAAAATACCTTTTACAAAAGTGAAATATCCTGTAATTAATTTAACTGATGTTTGGAAAAAAATAGAAAGACCATAAAGTTATGTTAAGAAAAAAAGGGTCTCCGTTAATTTGAATTGTTTGCATCTCCTGAAACCTAATTTTGTTTCTAAACTTTTGAAGCCACTATTGGAAAATTAAGCATTTAATGATCAAAGCCAACAACTTAGTTAGTGACTTTCATTTGAGTGGGATTGTCACGTAAACGAACATCGTCATATGCATTGTGAACATTGTCGGCATCACCAACTTTGATTACACCATCAAAATTTAGGACATGAAAAAATATATATCTATATATATATACATATATAAAGTTCTTTGTTCTTTATTTATGTGTGGCTAGATAATATCTATACTTACCCACTCTTGTATGTATTTGCCTGATGAATCAAATTATCTAATTAATGTAAGTTCTATAAGGTCGAAAGAGTAGGAAATTAAAACCGGCGAGAACTTAGATGATTCATAATCTTAATTATAATCTATAAACAAGAAAATCCCAAAAAAAAAAGATATAGGTTTGTATTGGTAAAACGTTTGATTATTCTGATTTATTATATATAGATAAATTATATTCCTTATCATCCAATATATAAGATGTTTTAGGGGTTTTGATTTGTTCCATTTTATAAGATATTTTCTTATTTTCAATAAGAAATTTAAAGTGTTTAATAAATTTTGATTATTAATATGTTCCAGTTTTTTATTTGATTGGTTAAAATATAAAAAGGAAAAACACTAATTAATTTTTTTTAAAAGTTACTAAAAATTTTAAACAAACCTGTTTTGAATATAATATTTTCTATTTTGGAACAAATGGAATATAATAAAATAGAAGAAGATAGATATATGGAATGGTTAGCTTTAACTAACTAAATGCACTAACCAAATTTCTTAGAAGGAATCGCAACTTTTCACTTGACCCTTCCTCCTTCTCAAGGAACACAACAAAAACAAAATTAAATAATAAAAACAAAATCTTAAGTAAATTTCAGTACAATTAGGACCAAGCATAATGTAAGTGGAAATCTAGAGGAAATCCACTTTGTCAAATAGAGTAAAGGTTTTGTAATTTCTAGATATTATAATTATATATTGATATCAGCTGCAAATCTATACATTATTCATTTTACATCAATCGATTTCTCTGGTTTCCCAAATTAAAATATTAAATAATAATATGATTTCTTTCAAATAAGAGAAAGTAATTAAATAAATACACGTCTCTGGGAGATGAATAATACGTAAGATGTGAAATGTTCTATGATAATGTAATATATCCTCAATAGTTTTAAAAGACAAGCACATGCACGAGATTAGTTTGGCTTTATCCTTAATGTAACTTTAGCCGCATAATAAAAAGTTGAAATTAGTTATTTAGCATAAACTAAAAATAAAAAGAAGTAATAAAAAATCAGAGAAGCAAACGTAGAAGATAATAGTAAGATCTAAAGTCGAAACTTTAATGAAAAAGAGAGATTTGCTAAGAGATTTGAAGGCGGCTAAAGCTCTAAATTGTACTCGTTTAAAGACTGGTTGGCTATGGTTTTTGTTAATTTTTGCTACTTAACAAGTCGAAATGTTTTATTATCGTCAATTAGGATTTGCATGATGATATATGCAAACTACACTTGTATTGGAAATTGAACTATGAAATCACATTGAAATGCTCATATTTTAATTACACTATGAGAGTGTCTATTTCCTTTTTGGGTCAAAATATAGAGTCTAGTTCCTAACATGGTTTTAGTGGCTACGTAGCCTTTAAACAATTATATATCTGGTCATTGATTGTCTAATTTTCAAATACATATAGAAATAACATTTATAAGTTTTGACAGTCAATGATACATTGTTAGCAAAAAATTATCGTATTTTGTTTGGTTTTAATTGAATCGAAATAATAGTTGTTTTGGATGACAATATATTTTTCCGTAAAGCAGAAAATGTAATTAGACTAGTGGAATACTCGTACTATTATGTCATGGTTACTACTTTGTGAAGCGTTTTGTTTTAGTCTCCAATTAAGAAAAAAAAAAAAGCTGTACGGAAGTACTATATATCAAAAGAAATAGTTAAAGTAAAAAAAGATGTAATTTAATTTGCATAGAATGTGCAATATTTTCTTCTTCTTTTTTGGTAAGCATGTGCAATATTTTCTTTAGTGTTATTGAAACAACATTGCTTTCTACGTCTTTCCTCAGGTTTACTACATTTCTCTTCTTTTCTTGAGATTTGGTTTGATTAAATCTATACATAATCTTTTCAATATACATATTATCTCTTACGCCAATATCATTGCATGGAATGGAATGGTAATTAAACGTAGAAGTTGGTTTTGTTGTAACTTTTTACCATATTGCCTGATGTTAGCAATGTAGAATGAAAGACTCAATCTCCTAATTACAAACATATATAATGTGGATTGTCAATTTTCTCTTGTCCGGTCAATTGACAATGTTATGAGTGATAAAGAATTTTAATTCTTTTAACAAAGGCATTGTCATTCATTTTTTCTGAATATCTATTTTGGTACTCTATAAATAGATACTTATTTTGTTTAATTTGGACACAGACAAAAAAAAAATTCATCTCCTATAATTTTCAATTATCGTTCTATAAACTTTTTTAAAACACATTTTGAATATATGGATCCCAATGACAATCCTTTTAGTACCTAAAAATCTAGTAATCGTCCTTTTAACTATCAAAATCCCAACAATTATCAATTTCCTACTCAATATCTCAATCAACCACACCCTCAAACTATGTAAATTATGGATTTGCAACAAATTTTTCAATGCCATCAGGTGTTCCAAATTACCATCCATATCCATAGTATGCCTCGATGATACCACAATCATCTCAAGCAACATAATTTCCAAAATTTTCAACACAAATGACTTTTGGTGGTTTGAGCAGCAGTGCATATGTAACCAGACAAACTATGGAGGGATCAACCCCTACTCGCAAGAGAAGCCACAAATGTACCACTGATCAAAACTTGGTGCTACTAAGCGCATGAATTAAATATGGAAAATGTTGGAAGAAACAAAAAAAAATGAAGCCTATTGGGGAAAAATTGCTGAATATTGTAATGAGCATTGCTCATTTCAACATGCACGTGATGGATCTTCGTGCAGGAATCATTTTAACTACATAAAAAAAATAATGGTCAAATGGATTGAAGCTTATGATAATGCCAAGGGTCGACAACAAACAGGTGGTCAGAAAATGATGTATTTACAAAAGCGCATGAAATATATTCAAGTAGTACGAGTGTTTGTTTCAATTTAACGTTAGAATGACATGCTATTCGGTGTCGGGAGCGTCGTAACAAGAGATAATACTTCAAGATAGATCACACAACTGCAAATCAAATATTGAATGATGACTATTTTTCCAATCAACCTACATATAACGACGCAATGTTTTGTCGACGATTCCGGATGCAAGAAAATGTTTTCCTTTAGATCGTTGAGGATATATCAAGCAATGACAACTATTTACTCAACAAATTGATGCATCCAAGAAAGAACGTATATCTCCATTAGTAAAATGTACCTCAGCTATGCGAATGTTAGCATATGGTATAGCGGCCGATGTTATTGATGAATACATCAAAATCGGAGGTACCACAACGTTAGAGTGCTTGTGTAGGTTTTGTAAAGGAATCATACAATTGTATGAGCAAGTAAATTTGAGAGCTCCAACTCAAGATGACCTACAAAGAATATTAAATGTTAGTGAAATGTGTGGGTTTCTGGGGATGATCGGAAGTATTGATTGCATTCACTGGGAATGGAAAAACTGTCATACAACATGGGAAGGTCAGTTTCCTGAGGGAGATAAGGGAACCACCACTGTTATTCTTGAAACAGTTGCATCGTATGATCTATGGATTTGACATGCGTTTTTTCGATGTCCAGGCATATTGAATGACATAAATGTTTTAGACCCTTCTCCATTGTTCGATGATGTTGAGCAAGGAAATACTCCAAAAGTGAAATTTTTGTGACTCAAGTCCTATATGATATGACATACTACCTCGCTTATGGTATTTATCTTTCTTGTCCAAATTTTGTCAAATCAATTAGACTTCTTCAGAGTGAACAAGACAAGTTATTTGCGCAATATCAAGAGGCATGTCGGAAGGACATCAATGTGCATTTGGAGTGTTACAAGCTCGATTCAAAATCATTTGTGAACCTGCTAGGATGTGGGATATAGCCGATTTGGCTACCATCATGAAATCGTGTATCATATTGCATAATATGATTGTTGAAGATGAACGAGATACAAATCTTCAAAATTGGACCGAGTATGATCAATCTAAGGCAAGCGGGTCTAGTTCCCCTTTACCGTTCCCAACCGAAGTTCTACCTGCATTTGCAAATCATGTGCGTTCTAGATGAGAGTTGCATGATTTAAATATATATCACAAATTGCAAGCGAATCTAGTCAAACACATTTGGACAAGATTCGGATAGTCTCATGACGAAAAAGATTTTTTAATCTCTATATGTTATTTAAGTGTTTTTTTTTTGGGTTGAATTTGTCGTAACAATTAATTCATGTGTGTTTTCTTTTGTGTTGTGTTTTTTTCAAAATGTGGTGTGCTTATATTTATTTATTGCATTGTAATCAAATTTTTATTGTATTATTACGTGTTTTAACAAAAATATTTTGATTTCTTGTATTATTTGAGTTATTTTAATTTTAGTATTAATATTAGTAATAATTATATTATATAAATAAAATAAAAATATATAATAAAAAATAATATGGTAGATTGTTGAAATTAAGTAAAAAAATCGCTGTAAAGATATAAGAGTTGAGAAGATGTTGAATGATTAGAAGGAAAATAGACACTACAAGAGAACATTAGTTTAGGGACCATATTTTACAACGTTTTAGGGACGTTGTAAAATAGAGAGGTATTTGCAACTTCTTTACGACGTTTAGAGAAAACGCCGTAAATGAGTTGTAAACATACAACGAAAAAAAAACGTTGTAAACAAGTCGGTAATTTACGACATTTTAACAACGTTTTTCCATTGCTTCAACAATTCGTTGTGAATAAGTCCCTAAGTTGCAACACTTTTACGACCTTTGTAATTTACATCGAATTAACATCGAACGTCAAAGTAGGTATACACGTTTTTCTTGTTACGTAAAAGGTTTAAATAAAATTAAAACTTAGAGTTGTAAAGGTGTTGGTAAATTTAAAATTACATTGTTAAAACGTCACTACTTTACAACTCCTTTACGACTAAACTGTTTACAACTACTTAAGGACGTAATTTCAAATTAGATATTTATGGTTAGGTACATGTGTTGTAATTTACTCGTAATTTGCGAGAAGTTGTAAAATCATCGTTAATTTTTTTCCAATATAAGGAGGAAGGCTCTCTTCATTAATCACAACATCAAAAAACAAAAAAAAAAACGTGGTGAAGGAGAAAAAAAAAAAACGGTTTTGGGGAAAAATCCCAAAAATGTCTTTCGGTGGAGATATTTTCGAGCAACGGAAGTGGATGTATATGCATAGAGATGGAATCGTGACAAAGGAGTTTATGAATGGGGCAGAAATATTCATGCACCAGGCTAGTCAAACCGAAATCACGGTTGAATCGGGTAAGATGTTCTGTCCTTGTCGGAAATGCAAAAATACGAAATTCGCCCGAGTAGAAACTGTTTGGAGTCATATATTAAATAGAGGGTTTACACCGCATTATTACATTTGGTTTCACTATGGGGAAGTTGATAGCGGTCGTGGGAATGACGAAGCAAGTAGTAGTAATTTTAGGAATGTTGATGCTAATATAGGTGAATCAAGTAATTTGCATGATGTTGGTTATCAAAATGAGATTTATGGGGTTGTAGAGCATGATAGGATGCATGAAATGGTCACAGACGCATTTCAGGAAACTAATACTGATCAACCTATAGTTGCTGAGGCACCCAATTTAGATGCAAAAAGGTTTTATGACATGCTAGATGCTGCAAACCAGCCTCTCTACGAGGGGTGTAGAGAAGGTCTGTCAAAATTATCATTGGCAGCTAGGATGATGAATATTAAAACAGAATGTAATTCATCTCAGTCATGCATGAATATGTGGACTGACTTGCTCAAAGAGTATTTGCCAGAAGACAATGTGTGTGCTGAATCATATTATGAGACGCAGAAATTGGTCTATGGTCTTGGGTTGCCGTGTGAAACCATTGATGTATGTATAGATAGTTGTATGATCTACTGGAAAGATGATGATGTGTTACAAGAATGTCGGTTCTGTAACAAGCCAAGATATAAGGCACAAGGGAGTGGGCGTAAGAAGGTTCCGTATCAACGGATGTGGTATTTGCCAATAACTGATAGATTGAAGAGGTTATATCAGTCGGAGAGGACAGCAGCTGCGATGAGATGGCGTGCAGAGCATTCACAGACAGAAGGCGAGATTAATCATCCTTCGGATGCAAAGGCGTGGAAACATTTTAATACGGTACACAAAGATTTTGCTAGGAATATTAGGAATGTTTATCTTGCTCTATGCACCGATGGTTTTAGTCCGTTTGGAATGTCTGGTAGACAATATTCTTTGTGGCCAGTAATCCTCACGCTTTATAACCTTCCTCCGGGAATGTGCATGGAAAAAGAATTTTTATTCCTAAGTATACTTGTTCCTGGTCCTAATCATCTGAAACGGTCTCTTGACGTGTTTTTGCAACATTTGATTCATGAGCTGAAACAGTTATGGACGCATGGGGTTCGAGCATATGATTGTTCTGCCCAAAAAAAATTTACGATGAAGGCGGTGCTTATGTGGACGATAAGTGACTTCCCTGCGTACGGAATGTTATCAGGTTGGACAACACATGGGAGATTGGCTTGCCCATATTGCCTTGGGAGAACAGATGCATTCCAACTGAAGCATGGTAGGAAGACGTCTTGGTTTGATTGTCATCGTCGATTTCTGCCAATTAACCATCCTTACCGAAGGAACACGACTCTATTCAGGAGTAAAGTTAAGGTAAAGGATCCCCCACCATTGTATCTATCAGGAGAGGAGATCGAAGCAAATGTGGATTATTATGGAGCTTTGGCTACTACTCCTCGAGGGGGTAATTGGCACGTTCCTAATAATATGCCGGATTATTACGGACGGCATCATAATTGGCATAAGAAGAGTATATTTTGGGAGCTGCCATATTGGAAAGATTTGTTGATTCGACATAATTTGGATGTGATGCACATCGAGAAGAATTTTTTTGAGAATATCATGCATACGATTTTGAACGTGGCTGGTAGGAAAAAGGATAACAGGAATTCACGTTTAGACTTACCAGCTATTTGTTCAAGGAGTGAGTTGCATATCAAAAGTGACGGTAAAATTCCAGTACCGATATTTAGGTTGTCATCTGAGGCGAAAACGGCATTATTCAATTGGGTGTCATCAGAGGTGAAGTTTCCTGATGGGTATGTTTCAAACCTCTCAAGATGTGTTGAGCAAGGGCAAAAGTTTACAGGGATGAAAAGTCATGATTGTCATGTGTTCATGCAACGACTACTACCCTTTGCTTTGGCGGAGTTGCTTCCAAAAAATGTACATGAAGCACTTGCAGGTATTTGTTTAACATACTATAGTAATGAATATAAGCATATATACATATATATAACTCTTATATTGTAGGTATTGGAGCTTTTTTTAGAGATTTGAGTGCACGGACAATCACAGTAGAAGGTTTGGAACAACTTTCAACAAATATACCGCTATTGTTGTGCAACTTAGAGAAGATATTCCCTCCTTCGTTCTTCGATGTTATGGAGCATCTGCCAGTGCACCTTCCTCACGAAGTACTCCTAGCAGGACCTGTTCATTTTCGATGGATGTACCCATTTGAACGTTTTATGAAAACGCTTAAGGGCAAAGCAAAGAACTTGTCAAAAGTCTAAGGGTCAATCGTTGCTGGTAGCCTCACAGAAGAAACGTTGCATTTCACATCGTACTACTTTCCACCCACCGTTCACACACGGAAAAGAGCACCTAGGAGATATGATGACGGTGGTGTCGCCCAAACTTATGCAGTAGAGGGAGTTCCTGATATTTTTTCCCAATTGGACGTCTCAGTGGAAAATTAAAAGAAGTTTGGTGGAGTAGTCCCGAAGACCGCCACGCGGCACACACATATATACTTCTGAATTGCACTGAAGTGCTTCCGTTTGAAAGGTATATATATATATATATATTGTATATAATTGATGAAATGTGTATTACTTTAAATTAACATATTTTTATATACATGTGTAGTTTATTTGTTAGTCAGGTAAAAGAAACTATTGAAGGAATTTCAGATGCAGAAGTACTTAAGCGGAAAGATATGCACTTCGCATTATGGTTGAAGGGCCAAGTAAGAGTGACTAATTTTAAATTAACATATTTCTAATTACGTTGTGATTAATTTTAAATTGTGTACACAGGTTGACTATGATGATCCATACTACCCACCATGGTTTCATGATTTGATCCAAGGTCATGTTGCTAAGATAACAACAGCACCCATGTATTTCACCAGAGGATACACATTTCACACCTTTGAGTATGGTGTAAGTCGTGCAACGGCAAATTGGGGAGTATGTGTGAAAGGTGAAACCGATTTCTATGGGGTTTTGCAAGAGATTATCGAGGTGGAATTTGTGAGATTAGTTGGGTTACGAACTGTGTTATTCAAGTGTGACTTGTTTGATCCCGTAATCAACAGAGGTGTCCGTTACAA
This sequence comes from Lepidium sativum, assembly GCA_023374145.1. Taxonomy (NCBI): domain Eukaryota; kingdom Viridiplantae; phylum Streptophyta; class Magnoliopsida; order Brassicales; family Brassicaceae; genus Lepidium; species Lepidium sativum. The sequence goes on along the minus strand of JAKUCM010001165.1, from coordinate 17,623 downwards.
CAAATTTGGAGTTGTGGACGTGAATGGGAGGAGAAGATACAACAAGTTTGAGCCTTTCTGCTTAGCATCGCAAACAGAGCAAGTTAGCTTCATTCCATATCCAAGGATCAAAGAGTCAGGCATCAATTGGTTAGCTACAGTGAAGATCACACCTCGTGGGCGAATTATTGGATGTGGAGATTTACCGTTGCAGGAAGAATCATGTTCAGCTATACAAGTGTCGGAGCAAGCTACAGAGCTAGTGATTTTTATCAATCCGGAAAACCGAGAGTATGAGGATCTCCCTGAAGAAGACGTTGACGATGAGGAGCGTGACGAGTTCGCAGAAAGTGATAATCCAAGTAGTGGAAATGGTAGTAACGGTGAAGAATCTGATTGACACTACGATTTATACCGTATGAACAATTAATGTATTGTTGGAGGATTATCATGTATTTTACGTTATGTCAATCTTTTATAAATCATTTAAATTTAGTAAATTCATTAATCTTTCAAAGTTTAATAAAACTAAGTTTTATATATCAATCAAAATTTTATCAATCTAAGATCTATAAAAAAATCGTCAATTCTGCAAAACACTTAGGAAAAATACTTAGAAAAAAAATAATCAAAAAACGTCGTAAAGACGTTGGCAAATTAGAAACGTCGTAAAGACGTTGCTAGTTGCCAACGTCCTTACGACGTTTCTCTAAAAACGCCGTAAGGACGTTGGCAACTAGCAACATCTTTACGACGTTCTAGTTTGCCAACGTCTTAACGACATTCCTTTTTAAAAAAAAAATTTTTTTATTTCTAAATTTTGTAAACTTTAAATCATACTCTTATAATTATATAAGAGTATGATTTAAATTAGAGTATGATTATAAGAGTATGATTTCAAGATTACAAAATAAAAAAAATAAAAAAAAAGGAACGTCGTAACGACGTAGGCAAACTTGAACGTCGTAAAGACGTAAAACGTCGTAAGGACGTTGGCAACTAGCAACGTCTTTACGACGTTCTAGTTTGCCTACGTCGTTACGACGTTCATTTTTTTTTATTTTTTTTTTATTTTTTTTTTTTCTAAATTTTGTAAACTTGAAATCATACTCTTATAATCATACTCTAATTTAAATCACACTCTTATAATTTAAATCATACTCTTGTATAATTATAAGAGTATGATTTAAATTATAAGAGTGTGATTTAAATTAGACAAAATTTAGAAATTAAAAAAAATTAAAAAAAAAAATAGGAACGTCGTAAAGACGTTGGCAAACAAGAACGTCGTAAAGACGTTGCTGGTCGCCAACGACCTTACGACGTTTATTTTATTTACGTAACGGGTATTTTAATTAAACATAACGTCTCAATGAATTGCACCGTAGTGGTACATTGAATCAACATTTGCCAACTTCTTTACATCAAAAACGTTCTAAATTCGTCCCTAAATTTACAACTCTTTCACGACTTTTAAAGAGTTCCCAACTCTTTTACAACTCAAGTTTTTCCCTATAAATACATCACCAATTTTGCAACATTATTCCATCATTCTCCATTCCACATTCTCTCTCTAAGGTATCACTCTCTCCCTTCTCTCTACAATTTTCATTTTTTTTGCAAATTTATGATTTAAATTTATGTAGGTTGTTTAGAAATGATGTAGTAGGTACGAAATTTAGAATTTAGGCTTTATATATTATTAGTAGTATCCAACGTCTAATTTACGAAACATCATTTTGTAGGTACAAATTATGGCACCCCGGAAACATACACGCCGTGTCCACTACAGTGACATACTGCACGGCACCGCATCATCTTCTACTTCCTCGGCTGTGCCAGAGACGCAGTCGCAGTCACATCATCAGAGTCATACACCCCCGGCTACTTCCCCAGCACCAGAAGTGGCCGTAGATCCCCCTCCGACGAATGCTGCGGTCCATCCAGACCTCTTGGTCCCGCCTGATGCACCTTACGTGCAGTACAGGGTTGAGGATATTCTCGTGGCACCAAACCGCGAGAATTTGCCGCATCTACACGTCGATCGTCCAACTGGAACCTATTGGTACATATTTAGTTTTATTTACATACTAAATTTAAGCATTTATAATTAAATAGCTAATAATATATATTAAAAAAAATTTCAGGTTCGGTATTGATAGCAAAGTGGGACGTAGCATCACGGAATGCATCAAAAGCTATTTCGTAGAGGCGACTCCAAATTGGAAATCAACACCCCACTACATTCGCATAACGTGGTTCAAGATTTTTGCGGTAATATTTTTTTCCATTAATTTTTATTATTCAACATATTATAATATATATATTAAATATTAATTAATTATTAAAACTACTAGCAACGTTGGAATTGGGACGTCTCTATCAACGAAACTGTCCGACATGAGTTCAACCGCAAAGTCATGAAGCGGCTTATTAACACAGTCTCAGACTGGAAAACCGAGTGGGAGGTGAAGGGAGATGCCGGGAAACCCACATTCATGACCAACGCTTGTTGGGATGGACTGAAGAATTACTGGGTAGACCCTGTAGCTGTGAGGAGAGCTGCTCAGTGTTCCGCTTCCCGGAAGACGATTGGGCCCGACGGCTTACCAGTCACAATGCCGCACATTGTAGGCCAAATGCCTTTTGGCGGAGTGGCAATACAAATCGTAAGTATTTTTAAAAATAATTTTTTTCATTTTTAATATTTAGTAACATAAATAAATTTTTAATTAAAATTGAATTTTATTAGGCGGAAAAAACTGGACAGATTCCTACGCTTCCAGAACTCTATGTCGCAACCCATAAGAAGAAATCTGGCGTCTTCGTCGATCCACGTTGTGAGCTGCTACATAGCCAGGTTGAAGCTGCGGTTCAGGAGCGTCAAACGCAGCTTTCCCAGGAATCCACCGACGGTACTCCAGTCCAATTGAGTGCTCCGGAGATCAACGCAATTTATAAGCAGGTATTAAATTAAATACTTTAATTTAAATAATATTTTTTCCCTGACAAATCTTTTTTGTAGATCGCTCCAACAAAAAAGGGACGGATTATTGGCATATGATCCGCCCAAGATGTCCAGAGAGTCACTTCTAACTGGATTGGCGAAAACTCAGTCCGTACTCAGTTGCAAGAATCTCGTGCGGAAATTGCTTCGCTAAAGCAAACGATGGATGAGAAATTCGCAGCCATGGAATCCATGATGGATATTTTGGTCGCGGGCAATCCACATGCATCTGCGGCTTTGGAGCTTAGACGTCGCAACCTCGGGATTAGGCCTACGGAGAATGTCGAGGTCGATTTGAACGAGCGGGTGGCTGAAGATCAGGACGACCGTAACTCTGACATGTTCGACGAATTACTTCGTTAAATATTTTGTAATTAAATTTTGTAAAAACATTTTAATTATATATTTTATATTATATTTTTATTTTAATTATTTCATATTTTAATTTAAATAAAAAATAAATAAATTTTACAATTTTAATTTAAAAAAAACATAATAAATTTTAGTCCCTAAGTAGTTGTAAATTATTTTCGTCTTTAAATAGTTGTAAACACTTTTCGTCTCTAAGTAGTTGTAAACAATTTCATCTTTAAGTAGTTGTAAAACTTTCGTCTTTACTTAGTTGTAAAAAAAATCGACTCTAAAACGTTGTAAAAAAATTGACTCTAATTAGCTGTAAATTATATGTTGTAAGGACGTTGCTAAGTTTACAATCAACTTACAACGTTTATATTGGCATCGACTTTACAACGTTTGACAATCTTTACGAGGTTTTTACAACTCCCCTTTTACGACGTTTTAACAACGTTTTTTTTGCGTTGTTAATTTTTACAATGTTTTTACAATGTTTTGTACTTTACGACGTGCAAGACACGACGTTTCATGCGGTGTCCCTAATACGTTGTAAAAATCCTTTACAACGCTTTAGGAACGAAAATGGGAGTTGTAAAACATATGTTCTCTTGTAGTGAGAGAAAATGATATAGAGTGTTAAAATAAAATAAAATAAGACGTTGAATGTAGAAACTATAGTAGATAGTCTAAAAAAAAAGCAATAGCATTAACCCACGTCACATTAGCAATGTAAGACTCTAACACATCTATTTCACTATTTCACTACACGCAAATAATTTTATTATATTTCAATTGATTTTGAAAGACTATAGTATTAATCGATATCTTTCTGACACTGCCTACGGATATCCCAAATTCCCTTTAATGCTTTACAGAAATATGTAGCGTTTTTTTGTCATGTTATTTATATAAAATTATTGCTCAACTAAGATATTATAATTCCCTTTACTGCATTTCACATGTGAAATTAACATATCGCATTGACTAGATAATATAATTTAGTGCTTTGTACTTTCTTATATTCTTCCTCTCTTATAATATATGATTTTATGTTTGAGCTACATGCACACCAATCAAGAAAATAAAATTACTTAAAATATATTTACATTATAATTAATAATATAATTTACATGAGTATATATAATAGAGTTAAACGGATAAAAAATGAAACTTTCTTAAAAATATTAATAAATAAAAGTTTACGTGGAGAATTTGAAATATCATTTTGAAACAAAAATAAAAGGATTAAGCATCAATTAAATTAGATAATGTAGTTTACATGTTAAAAGATTTGAAACTAGATACAATTTCCTTTACTTTAATATAAATGATGTCTAATTCTTTTTAGTGTTTTAACTCTATTACTTAATAATTTCAGTTATACTGTTATTTATAATATAAAAATGTTTAAAGTAATTTTACAAAATATCTTAGTTATTGTGGATAGATAAACTATTATGGTTAAAAAAAGGTCTATGAGTCCTAATTGACACTTCTCTTTTATTTTTACTTTTTTTAATAGATAATCATTAATCGATAAGATTTAATTTATAATTTAAGTTTTTTAACTAAAGCACGAAGGAATTTAAGTTCATCATAAATTGTCTATCTATATCATGAATATGTCAACTAAATTATATATTTCTGACATTTTCTTTTATTTATTGCTATTTTTTAATCAAAACTATGTTCTTTTTATTTTTGAAATAAAACTGATGATATGTAATTATGTATTAAGGTTATAATTTGATTAGTAGTTAACATAAGAAAAATAAATATTTGACTTCATAATTCTCTAAAAAGCAGATGCACAACTGGAGAAAAATCAACTGCATTTTTATAGATAAATTTTCTAATTACTTTAACACACACCTTTTGAAAAACGCTAAAAATATAACAATTACAAAAACTTATCACTGCACCAGACCTTTAAAATCGAACACTACAAGAAATAGCACTAAAAACTGACAAGATTTTCGATAGTAAAATGATGGGTGTGAACGAAAAATAGTTTGTGGTCGGAAACGATCAGAAATTTTTGACCGTCTTTCATTTTTTTTGACAAAACACTTCTGATTATTACGACTAGTTTTGATGGTTGTCGCTAAAAAAAGTAGCACGTTTTTATATGTTGTATTCACTTGTAACCAAAAATTTGATATGTTAATAATCGTCTGAAATGGTTGAAAAATTCAATTATTTTAACTACTTACGATTCATTCCATCTTCACTACACTTATAAAATTTGTTTCAAATGTCAAATATATATTTTCGGACATGGATGAATAAAGAAATAAATGATTCAACGACAAAATTACTTACTCCGAAGCACTCAGAAGAGATTGTCAGCAATTAAAACATAACGCGTGAAACATGTAAGATATGTTATTCGTGTCGTAAATGTCGTAATAAATAATTTTTTCAATCAATAAATTTGGCTTCACCTATATAATTAAAAAAATATATGTATGGATATAAAATATAATACTGCCATGGAAAGAACGCATATATGATTAACTTTGCTAGGACTAGTGAATATATTGATATCGGTTTAGGTTTAGAATCAAATGGTCAAGAAGTAGGTGAAACTACGGTTAATATTGGTAGTAGTAGCAAACGTAATAAAAATAATTTTAGTGTGAAATCAACTGTAAAAGTAGAAAACAATGTTGATACATTTCAAATGGTAAATAATGCATTTAAAAATAATATTGCAGCTTTTAGAAAAGAATAAACTAAAGGGAAGAAACATAATTTTGAAACACAAAAAAATTATGATTTGTTGGATGCCAGGAAGAAATTTTTGCATAGTCGGTGTGACAAAGAACTAAGCCGTCAAGATCAAATTTGTTTTATATGAACTCCAATAATGAAACTCCAAATCCTTAATAGATACGAAAACAATCAAATTTTAATTTTTGTTTAAAACGTGATTCTTAAGACCACTTTATGCCAAATACTATAAAATTCTTACCACTTTCTAAAAATATGTTCGAGCCGTATAGACCGTTAGAGACAACTAAAATATAAATAGGCACCAACTAATAGTACTATATAGACTGTTGTAATCCTGAGACTGAGACTGAGTGAACTCATTGAACCTTGAATGTCTTGATGCTTGTTTTAACCTAAATAATGACTTATGCAACAAACACACTTCCTTCTTTACCATAACCCTCTAGCTGCTGCATATAAATCAATTCATTTAAATTTATGTGTAAGAAAGTTGTTTTCACGTCCATTTATTCTAATTCCATGTCAAAATTCACCAAAACTGAAAGCATTAGTCTGATAGTTATGTATTTAACCATTAGAGAAAACACTTTATGATAATCTATTCATTCAATTTGTGTGAATCCTTTTGCAACTAATCTGGCTTTGAACCTTGGTTTTTAAACTTTTGGTATACATGGTTTAACTTTGTAAATCCATTTGCAACCCGCTGTTCTCCGAATTTTGAACCTCTTTCCACTTTGATTTTCTGTCAAAACTCTCCAATCAACAAACTTCCCATATGCTTCATCCTTTGTATTAAAAAAATAGAGCCACACCTTTCTTGTGAAATCATCCACAAAGGATATGTAATACTGACTCTTTGCCAAGCTTGGAGTTACATTAGGTGATCCCCACATATCCGAATGTACATACTCTAGAGGTTTCTTAGAGATATGTATTCCTTTCTTGAAGGATGTTCTGTGAGAATTTTCCAAAATGCACGGTTTACATTGCTTAAAATCTTTGATCTCCTTTGATTTTACCAGTCCTTTCTCCCTTAGCAACTTCATGTTTATAGCACTCATTTGTCTGAATCTACTATGCCACAGATTAGTCAGATTTCCAGCTACAAAACCCATATTTTCTTCAACTTTCTCTGGTCAACCATCAAGAAAATACAATGTGTCTTTGTAGTCAATTACCAAGACTTTTTCTCTTCTTTGAACACTTGGAAACTGAAATTTCTTGAATTATTCCAGCATCCAAGTATTTTCAATTGTCCTAGAGAAATCAGATTTCTTCTAGTTGTAGCTGAATATCTTACTTGTGACAACATGATAATTGAATTATCATAATTCACAAACCTTATATTTCTAATAGCAGTTACATCGCAGCTTGTGTCATCCTCCATCATAATTTTACCTCCATCACTTTATTCCACATCAAATATGAGATCTTTCCTAAACGTTACATGATATGAACATCCGGAATCAACAATCCATTCTTATTCGTTTATGTTGCTTGATGCTACAAACATTAATAGTTCTTCTTATACAGTTACAACAACACATGCCTCTGCTTTTCCTGACTTGCTATTCTTTCCTTGTAGTTTTCTTTTCGGACAGTCCCTTTTGAAATAATCCTCTGAACCACAAATCCAACATTGCTTATTTTTGGTTCTTGATTTAGACTTGCTTTATCTTTTTGTTTTCCCTTTGATTGTGATCTCTTTTCACTTCTGCCTCTGCTTTGAAAACCCAAACCCTCATCCACTAACTACAGCTTGTACATAACTTTTTCTTGTAATTCCATTTCAATTGAATAAGTTGAGCTCACAATATCCTTTACTGTGATTGTTTCTCCTCTACTGCTATCCTTCAAAATGTGAACAAAGCTGTCAAAATTGCTTGGGTAAACTGTTCATAAGAATATAAGCATTATCTTCACCACTCATATCAACATGCACACTTGCTAGATCAGAAATGAGTTTGTTAAACGCATCTAGATTTTTATCTAGGTTCTTTCTAGCATCCATATTAAAGGCATAAAATCTCTGCTTTAGTTTAAATCTGTGTGAAAGTGTTTTAACCTGATATTCTGCTTCTAAAGTCATCCATGTGCCATATGATGTCATTTCTCTCTTCACTTATCTGAGTATTGCATCAGCTAGACTTGAGGAGATTAGATTCTTAGCTCGCTTATCTTTAGCTTTCCATCTCGGATCTGATTTAGCTTTTTCCAGTTTTTCTTCAGCAGCTTTCTTATCATACTCTTCACCTTTTGGATCTAGACTTGCTTCTTCTTCAAGATACATTGGTATAAGTGGATCATCAAGTCCTAGAATCTCCAGTTGTGCTAAGATCTTAAACTTCCATAGTGAGAAATCTCCTTCCTCATCAAACTTCTCAACATCAAAATGTCCTTATGTTGGTTCCATGTACTCAGTCTTCTCATCCTTTACACTTTTCTCCCATGTAGACATAACCACATATCTGATAAAACCTCACCCAGAAACTCAAACAATATGTTGAACATGAGCAGAACATGTGGCTCTGATATCACTTATTGTAAAACTAGGTCAGATTTGTTGTCTTATTTGATTTGTGATTATCAATGTATGTTGGTTTGTTTCTCTTGTTTTGCAGTCAATGGTACAGTAAAGAAGAGAAGTCAGTTTTACGAGTTCCCAAGGATTAAACCATCCAAGATACGTCTCGGTGAAATGAGCTCACGGGAGTAAAATCCACTATGATCAAAAGAGTCTTGTGATTACAAGAGAGACACATATCAAGTTACACCTACTCTCACTTATAAGAACACAGGAAGAAAGAATGCATGAAAAACAGAGAATCACTCACCAGATTCTCAACCTCAAGCCTTTCTTCGTACTCTCCTCTAATGGTAGCTCTTGTCTCTTTTCTCTGCAGTTTTCTCTCTCTCACACTCAAGTATCTTCACGCCTTTCTTTCTCCCAATCAATGATCTTCTTTCTCTATGCATTCCTCTTTTAACCACCTCTGACCCAAAAGCAACATTTATTCTTTTGGTACAGTTTTAGGGGGATTCTTAAAAAAAGGTCCATCAGAAAATATGAGATCTGTCAGACTTAAATCACCTCAACTCTGATAACCAAGATATTCATTTAATCTGTCCATCTTCATTCAGCCCAGTAAAAAGATGGAAGACGTAACCCACATGGACACTAAACCGTATCAAATAAAAACAGTTAATTAAAAGACAAAAAATCGATATTTCATAAACATTTTATAATCCATAAATTTGCTCACGTGGACCCACTTGGTGTACTTCCACGTCCTCCCTTATATCACTGACCCACTCACTCATCAAATCAAATTCATCTTTATATATAACTTCATCGTCAAACACTTCTTTCTCTCAAATTATTCCAAATTTTCTTTTAATTCATTTCAAATCATTAGATTCTTATAACAAAACAACGAACTACCTCCCAAGCCTTAGCTTTTTAATTTCTTCTCTATATATTCGCATCTCTCTAGCTCTCTCTATAGATAAAATGGTAATGACTGAGAGAGGTCGAGCCATGTGGCGCACTTGCTTAGCCTCAGCATTTCGTACAGCTCTAGCTTGCACAGTCGTTGGCTCGGTCACACTCTACGGCCCTATATGGATAAACCGCCACGTGGCATTCCCAGCTTTCTCTTACGTTACAATCATCCTTATCATCACCGATGCTACACTCGGTGACACGTTACGTGGTTGCTGGTTCGCTCTTTACGCCACGTGTCAAAGCGTGGTGCCTGCGATCGTCACGTTAAAGCTTATTGGACCAGCTCATCTAACGGCTGAAACCACGGCTCTTGCTGCGGCTTTAGCAGCGTTTGTTGTTGTGATACCTAATGGTTCGACTCACTTGGTGGCTAAGAGGATCGCGTTGGGCCAGATTGTTCTTATTTATGTGATTGGTTATATAAAAGGAGCTGAGACTGATCCAATCATGCATCCTATTCAAGTCGCTGCAAGTACAGGGCTTGGTGTTATAGCTTGTGTTTTAGCTCTTCTGTTTCCACTTCCTCGATTGGCTACTTGCGAGGTACCATCTATTTCCCTATATGTATATTTTATAAAATAAACTTGTAGTTTACGTAAATGTGCCACACATGTAGCTATATGGTCAGTACTATTGATTTAAAACACGTACTCGCTTATGCAAACAAACAAAAACAAGTTACTTATGTTTCTGTCGGATTCATGTGAAATAAAATATATAAATAAATCTCACATTACTAGGCTACTAAACAGATTTTTATCGAGCCAAAAAAAATGCATTGTTTCATAAAATATTTCTGCAAAATTAAGACACCAACGGAAACTTCTCATACAAAGATGTGTTATTCTTATAGATTCATTTTTGAAAAATGAAAATGAAAATAATTAAACAATATCTATATACCCTTAAGTTTAAATATATTGCATGGGAAGAACATCTTAATTACAGGTGTTTATTTACTAGAGATATTAATATTCTCATGAGTTTGAAGAACGATACACAAATTTTAACGGGCTGCCGAGGACAGGTAAACTACTTGTTCATTTTACCAATCCTTTCGGATACCATAATTCGAATCTTTTATCTAAAATATTAGAAGATGGATTAGAAAATTACTAGATTAATTGACAAAAAAAAAAACAATCAGTGGGTTGTTTCGATAAAATAAAACAAAAGGAACTTATTTAAAAGTTTCAAATTTTCAGATCTATACGAATTCTAGTTAAATTGATGAGCAAACGAAGAAAGTAATGACAATGAGACAAATTAAGAGATAATATAATATTGGTGGGCTTGGTAATACAGTCACCAAACATGATTACGTGCGTAAGTAAAGTGTGTTACTAACTTTATTCCGTACCACATTATTGTATATAATCTTTTCTTATGTCAGCAACTATCGTTGAAACTTTTGTCTTAATTCTTCCCAATATTGCGATACAAGCTGTGTCGCATCACATACAAAAATGATTCCCTTTTGATTAGTCGGTAAATTATATGCTTTTTTCATTTATAGTATCAAATCAAACCATTTTCAAAGGCATGTGATTCTCTAATATTATTAAAAAAGATTAACTTAAATCAGTTTATTTTAATACATGTATAGGTGAAACAAAGTTGCAAAGAGCTTGTGCAAAATGTAACGACGAGAGTGAAGTTGTACATGAAGGCCTTTTGTGCTGAAGATGCCACGTCATCAATGGCTTCAGTCTCACAAGCTCGAGTCTTGTCTCGTTCATCGTTCAAGCTTTATCAAATAATCAAACGTTACCAAGTAAGATTAATTAACCACCTCTCATTATATTCATTCTTACAGAAAAAAGATACAAAATGTTTAATATTGAAATGTTTTTTTAATATTTAGCCAAGCATGAAATGGGAGAAGCTTCCATTTAAGATATGGAGATGGCAAAACGTGAACTATAATAAAGGAGAGGAACTACAAAGCATGGAGATTGCTCTTAGAGGAATGGAAATGGTGTTATCAAGTAAATCTCCTATTCCTACGAGCTTACTTGCTGGAGAAGTAAAAGATGGTCTTAAGAATATGCAAGAGCGTGTGATTCTCTCAATCAAACGAGTAAACAACAGCCCACAACCATCGGTTACTCCAGAATCTGATCCAGAAAAGTCCGATGAGTGCCTCCAAACACTTCAAGAGATCCCGGAAACGCCTCAGCATTTGCCCTTTTACTTCTTCTTGTTCTGCATCAGGCTACTTGAAAGAATCTCAATGGCTAAACCGGAGGAGAACAAGGTCAAGGTCTTATCGAAATCAAAAAATAGATCTTGGTTAAGAGATTGGAACAGTAAGAAGGTTATGCCAGCGTTGAAGCTAGGGCTTTCGTTAGGTTTAGCGATTTTGCTAGGTTCGATATTTAGTAAGCCAAACGGGTATTGGGCTGGTTTGCCTGTAGCGGTCAGTTTCGCAGCCGCCAGAGAAGCTACCTTTAAAGTGGCGAATGTGAAGGCACAAGGGACAGTGATAGGGACAGTGTATGGAGTAATGGGTTGTTTTGTGTTTCAGAGGTTTCTGACAATTAGGTTTCTTTCTCTGCTTCCATGGTTTCTCTTCTCTAGCTTCTTAAGCAAGAGCCGTATGTACGGACAGGCCGGAGGGATATCAGCAGCGATAGGAGCCGTTTTGATTCTTGGCAGGAAGAATTTTGGGCCACCAAGCGAGTTTGCGATAGAGAGAATCATCGAGACTTTTATTGGGTTATCTTGTTCAATCATGGTGGAGCTTGTCTTTCAACCTACAAGAGCTGCTAACATAGCAAAGCTTGAGCTCTCTAGAAGCTTCCACGCTTTGTACGACTGTGCAAGCTTGTTTGGTGCTAAAGCTAGTAAATCGGAGATAATGCTAAGTCAAAAGAAGTTGAGAAGCCATTTAAATGAGCTCAAGAAATTCACAGAAGAAGCTCACGCAGAGCCGAGTTTCTGGTTTTCACCTTTCAACTTTTCTTGCTACGAAAAGCTGTTCAAGTCCTTGTCTAAAATGGCTGATCTATTGCAATTCAGCGGTCACGCGATTGGATTTCTTGAAGAACAAGTAAAATCAAAATCATCACAATGCAAGGAGATTCTAAGCAACGTAGACAAAGATCTCAAGAGTCTAACAGAAAGCATAAGTCTTTTAGCCAAATCATTCGAGGAAGTAACTCTGCTCAAATCACTCGACGCCCTCGAAAAAGCACTTGCCAAGAACAACAACTCATGGGACATTGAACTAGGGAAGACACCAAACCCTAGCTTCTCAGCTGCTGTAACCGAGCCGGAGAAGATTTTAGAGACGTATCTCCAGCATTGCAGAAACGTAGCAGAGGAAATATTCCATGTGGAAGAAGGAGAAGAAGAAAGTGTTGAAGTAGACAAGAGTGAGGTTGTTCTCAGTTTGAGTGCACTAGGGTTTTGTGTGGAGAGAATTGGGAGAGAGACAAGAGAGATTGAGGAGATGGTGAAAGAGGTTGTGCAATCAGAGAATCCTTCAAGCCATGTTACCTTGCATGAGATCTCTTGCAAAATACGTTCTTTGTACAAATAAAATGTCTTTCCCATTGATAAACACAAATGGCTGGCGTGTTAAACAAGGAAACTTTTCTCTTTTTTCTGTTCCTTTTGCAATAAGGCTTTGTGGTTAACCGGTTCTACGAATACCAATTGTGAACCGGCTTTTGACATGTTAAACTTTTCTCTTTTTTGAAGTGCACAAAAATTTTAAAGGGAACAAGTTTTTTCGTATCATAGTATGTATTGGGCCAATCCTAAAAAGTATGGGCCTTTGTCTTTGCAATGATCAATAAAAGATATCAAAAATTTATAATAAAGTGTGGCTGCTAACATAGCAAAGCTTGAGCTCTCTAGAAGCTTCCACGCTTTGTACGACTGTGCAAGCTTGTTTGGTGCTAAAGCTAGTAAATCGGAGATAATGCTAAGTCAAAAGAAGTTGAGAAGCCATTTAAATGAGCTCAAGAAATTCACAGAAGAAGCTCACGCAGAGCCGAGTTTCTGGTTTTCACCTTTCAACTTTTCTTGCTACGAAAAGCTGTTCAAGTCCTTGTCTAAAATGGCTGATCTATTGCAATTCAGCGGTCACGCGATTGGATTTCTTGAAGAACAAGTAAAATCAAAATCATCACAATGCAAGGAGATTCTAAGCAACGTAGACAAAGATCTCAAGAGTCTAACAGAAAGCATAAGTCTTTTAGCCAAATCATTCGAGGAAGTAACTCTGCTCAAATCACTCGACGCCCTCGAAAAAGCACTTGCCAAGAACAACAACTCATGGGACATTGAACTAGGGAAGACACCAAACCCTAGCTTCTCAGCTGCTGTAACCGAGCCGGAGAAGATTTTAGAGACGTATCTCCAGCATTGCAGAAACGTAGCAGAGGAAATATTCCATGTGGAAGAAGGAGAAGAAGAAAGTGTTGAAGTAGACAAGAGTGAGGTTGTTCTCAGTTTGAGTGCACTAGGGTTTTGTGTGGAGAGAATTGGGAGAGAGACAAGAGAGATTGAGGAGATGGTGAAAGAGGTTGTGCAATCAGAGAATCCTTCAAGCCATGTTACCTTGCATGAGATCTCTTGCAAAATACGTTCTTTGTACAAATAAAATGTCTTTCCCATTGATAAACACAAATGGCTGGCGTGTTAAACAAGGAAACTTTTCTCTTTTTTCTGTTCCTTTTGCAATAAGGCTTTGTGGTTAACCGGTTCTACGAATACCAATTGTGAACCGGCTTTTGACATGTTAAACTTTTCTCTTTTTTGAAGTGCACAAAAATTTTAAAGGGAACAAGTTTTTTCGTATCATAGTATGTATTGGGCCAATCCTAAAAAGTATGGGCCTTTGTCTTTGCAATGATCAATAAAAGATATCAAAAATTTATAATAAAGTGTGGCTGCTGGGATTCGAGCCCAGGTCTCCACGGCCACAACGTGGAATTCTTACCACTAAACTACAGCCACTTTTTTGATTATATTCAACATATTTATTAATAACAAAGAATATTTTAGCGACTGGAATTCAGGTTCAAAGAATACAATTTTTTTCAGTCCAAAAAGTGTTTCTATCTATGTTGCACGAAGATAAAAATAACCTAAAGATTTTAAGAAGGAAACACAAAATCTTGCTTGTCTTTATTTTTATATTTATTAGTTTAAAAACCAATGATTTATCTCTAAATCGATTTTGGATATCGATATCTTCTTTTTGGTCGACAAAAAAAGATACTATTAAACAGTAAATACAAAAGCCGAAAAAAACTTATCTTCGATGAAATGCGAATAATTTTTACGATATGTAAATTTGGTTAGCGCAATAACTATGGTTCGATACTTCGATTCTTACATCACATATCTCACGATCACTTAATAGATGGTAATATTCTAAGCTGTTTTTATTCTTTTCTGTTTACAATACTCTAATCTAATCTCATAAATTTTTATTAAATCGAGTCGCAAATCTCGAAAATTTCAGATCCACTAAATCATTTAAACCATAGTTTAATCTATCTTCCTTCCTCTGTTTAGAGTCTAACTTGTAAAATTTGTTTAATATTCTATATCACTCTTCATAAGTCGAGAATGGTGAAAAGTCAAAGTCTTTGAAGTCTTTGTTTTCTTTTATTGTATATCTCTTTGTTTTCAATTTTTATTGGAACTTAATTTGTAAGCGACGTTTTTGGTGACGATTTTTATAATTGAGTTTGGCGAAGTTCGTCGTCTAACTTTTCGTTCTTTTGAAGCTTCCATTTTTCTGGTGAGGAATATTTTTTTTCCAAATGTTTTTATCTCTCTCTTTATTTTCCTTTCTTTTTTTTTTGCGTAATTAACAAATTTAGTGGGACTCATCTTCATGTTCATATGATTTTTAATCAAATATAAGTGCGTATAAATATTGATTCCACTGATCTTCTAATGTCATCAAGATCAGAATTGTGATTGTGTAGAGTTTTCTTCATTTCATCAAGCTTTTTTGATACAAATTAGCAAAATATGGGCAACGAATACGTCCAATGGAACGACCACAAAGCCACCCTCCTTCGCCTTCTCCTCTCCGTAGTTCCAAGTTTCTTCAGGTCAAAGCCTTAAACTTCACAATTAAAGTTTTGACTCTACTTTCAGTCAAACTTTGTGTGTCTTGTAATAGAAACACGAGTTAAACCTTAATCTCACTTAAAAGGGTTTTAAACTGATTTTTTGTCTTAATGAATATTGAATAATGCAGTCGAATATGAGGATCTTGGTGACAGGAGGAGCTGGATTTATTGGATCTCATTTGGTTGATAGATTGATGCAAAACGAAAAGAATGAAGTAATCGTTGCTGATAATTACTTCACAGGATCTAAAGACAATCTTAAGAAATGGATTGGTCATCCAAGATTTGAGCTCATTCGTCATGGTAACATCTCCTTATTACAAAACAAACTTACTTATTCGTGTTGGTTAGTAATTATAAGATGTTTTCTATTACAATTTTACTCAATTTTTCAGATGTGACCGAACCTTTGTTTGTGGAGGTTGATCAAATCTACCATTTAGCATGTCCTGCATCTCCAATTTTCTACAAACACAATCCCGTTAAGGTTTGTTTTTTTGATATTTATAGATCGAAACTTACAAGAGCTGATTGTATTTTTTTTATATTATTAATTAAGATTCATAATCTTTTAAATGGACAGACGATAAAGACAAATGTGATTGGAACACTTAACATGTTGGGACTAGCCTAAACGAGTTGGAGCTCGAATCTTGCTTACTTCCACATCTGAAGTGTAGTGGTGATCCTCTTGTTCACCCTCAAACCGAGGGACTATTGGGGAAATGTAAATCCGATTGGGTAAGGTCTTTATTACTTTATGATTAATTTGTAATTATCTCACCTTAATTAACAATTAATGAGTTCTAACACAAATGGATCCACATTATATAGGCGTTAGGAGCTGTTATGATGAAGGAAAACGTGTTGCAGAAACTCTTATGTTTGATTACCATAGACAATATGGCATTGGTAATTAATTCATCTGTTTCTCTTTCTTTTTTCCATTTTTTCTTGAAAAAATCTGTTATATAATTAATTACTACTATTTGGTTATTGCAGAAATACGTGTAGCGAGGATATTCAACACATATGGTCCTCGTATGAATATTGATGATGGTCGTGTTTGTGAGCAACTTCATTGCTCAGGCTTTAAGGTGCAAACTTGAACTTGTCTTATATTTTCTACAATTAACCGAGTCGAATCTTAGACTAGTCCCTATGGTTTTGGGTTTTGTAGGGGAGAAGCTTTGACTGTTCAGAAACCTGGAACACAAACTCGAAGTTTCTGTTTATGTTTCAGATATGGTATGTTTCAGAATTGTAGAACTGATGTTACAAACCATTTTGTGGGTTACAAATTCAAAATGTATATAATAAAAAGATTCAAAACATTTTGTAGGTTGACGGCCTAATTCGTTTGATGGAAGGGAGAAGAAACCTGGACCGATTAATATCGGTAATCCAGGCGAATTCACGATGGTTGAACTCGCTGAGACAGTGAAAGAGGTTAGCATTCTTGTTGTTGTTTATTGTTTCATTTCACATAAATGTGACTATACTAATAAGTAATGGAAATTGATGCAGCTTATTAAAGAGGACATTGAGATAAAAATGGTAGAGAATACACCAGATGATCCCCAAGCAGAGGAAGCCAGACATAAGCAAAGCTAAAGAAGTTCTTGGTTGGGAACCAAAAGTTAAGCTACGTGAAGGGCTTCCTCTTATGGAAGATGATTTTCGTCTCAGGCTTTGGTGTTTCAAAGAAAATGAAACTTACTTCAAAAATTAAGAAAAAAGTGTTTTTTAATTCCATCTAATTGTGTGTGTTTTACATCTCTTTTCACTGGAGAATTCCAATACGAAACAAAGATTCATCATGAGTCTTGCGGAATGTATTTTTTGTTTCTCTATCTTTTTGCATTTTTTGAGTTTGTAGAGAATAAGCGTAAAGTGATGTTTACACTACAAGAGAACATTAGATTAGGGACCTTACCA
>JAKUCM010001164.1:0-94538 GCA_023374145.1 Lepidium sativum | reverse complement strand
GATACGTAAGTTTCTTCCTATTAGAATATGAATTTCCAATTCAAAATCAATTGACAATGAGTGCAGAGTTTCATATCTTATATATTAGAAAGGTCCATATCTTATATATTATAGATGATCATTTCCAATTTTCGATGTGGATATTATTCCCTAATATGACCCCTCGAGACAATGGTTATTTAGCCATTAATCTCGGTATGTTCGGGGATGGAGACACCAATCTTGGGCTTAGATTGTTGATAATTAGACCAATTTTAAGTCGGATCGGGTTTGGACAGCGTGAATCGTGGGCTCTGATACAATATTAGAATATCGGGTTCCAACTCAAAACCAATTGACAATGAGTGGAGAGGTCAATATCGTATATATATTATAAAGGATCATTTCTAACTTCCGATATTGGATTTTATTCCCTAATACTTCCAATGAGCTATGACATAAAGGAAGACAAAGAGACAAATGGAATTCCTAGTCGCTTAAAAATATTGTGCCAGATCTTTTGGGAGAACGACTAGTGAAGTAGACGATGATCTCTAGTCTCAGGGTTATTGTTGCAGAAGACTCCCAAATAGTTGCAGTGCAGAAATAGGTCTTTCTCGCCTTTGGTGAGCCTCCACTCGTATGAGTCATCAGTGTTATCATTAGTCAGTGAATGATTTTTTACATTTTGTAGCTAACAAAAACAACTATTCGTTTTTTTAATTTATAATTTAAATTTTTTGTAACTTTTAAAATTATTAACTAATAATATTTACTGTTTATGAGAATCATTTTTTAACAAAAATACATTGAGGTTGTAAAGAATATTGCAATTTCATTACCATTAGTTAAATGATTACGCAATAATAAGTTGGATTTAAGTTTTAACTAATCGATGTTATACGTCATGTTGAGCTCATTTCCAAACTAAAAGAAGCCTTGCCGTATTTGAATTCCACATATGTCGATGTACATGCATATTAATTAAGTTTACGCCAAGATTCTAATATTTTGTGAAATCTTACCAAAGATTCTTTAAGATAAAAAATTAACCACGTAAAACAATAAAAAAAGAAAAAGAAAAGAAAAAAAAAGAGAGATTCGAAAATGAAAACTAGTACGTGGACCCATCAAGTTTTAATATTCTGACACTTAAACAAAAAAAATCTTCCCATACTAATTTATATATCTTCTTCCATATCGGAATTTATATAACATTTTCTTTTCCATATAAAAGGTACCAATTTTACGTCACAAATGTGACGATATTATTAAAAATATTACAATTATATATATATATATATATAGTTTTTTTTAGTCAGAAGAATAGCCTTTGAATTTATGGAATTTCAGTTTATTCTTTTGTGTCCAAATATAAATCATTTGGTGGAAGATTGATAGATAAGATTCTTCCGTTTCGAGAATTCTCGATTTTTTACATTTAATATTTAATAAATATATCAAATAATAATATAATCATAATATACTTGTCGGTATCTATACACACCTTTACTAACATATATAAATACAACCCTCTTCATAGTTTCCTTCTCCTCATCTAATCTTAACAAATCTCACACATCAACACCCAAAAAACCCTAGCTTGCTAACATAAACTTTAGCTTGCTAACGTAAACCATGTCTGGTGTTTGGGTATTCAACAAAAACGGAGTCATGAGGCTTGTGGAGAATCCTTATGCCGGAGATTCGTCGGAATCTTCATCTTCCAGTAGCCAACAACAGAGGATGAGGAGGAAGATTCTTGTCCATCTTCCGACCAATGAAGTTGTTACGTCGTATGGATCACTTGAAAGGATTTTGAAGAATCTTGGTTGGGAGAGGTATTATGATGGAGACAACATCGATCATTTGATTCAGTTTCATAAGAGAACCTCGATTGATCTTATCTCTCTTCCTCGCGATTTCTCCAAGTTTAACTCTATTCATATGTATGATATCGTCGTCAAGAATCCTAACGTCTTCCATGTCCGGGACATGTAGTTGTGGTTGATCTTAAGACAACAAATCTGGTTCAATAATTTGATTGTCCAATCATCATGGCTGATGTATCTACCATGTATATATATTTATATGTACTCAAGTCCTTGGCTTGTTCTAATTTGTTGCTTTGGGGTTGTTTTTGGTTTATTTGTTTACTTTGTATGCATTTAATGTGTGTTTGTGTTGGTTGATTGAGGTGGGTTCAAGCTAGACCCATGTTCATAACTTGTATCTCGTTTCCAAGCTCTCTTAAGATTGGAATGAAAGAATTTATCAAGTTTTGTATTTCTATGAGAAAAGATATCAAGTTAAATGTTTCTTTTTGTATCAACAATATCATACAAGCGTGATTCCGTATAATCAAACTTAAGTGTAGTACCCAACCACTTGACTAAATAGATTCTTTAAGTTTATTAGCATTATAATTTTATAACGAAGGTTGATAAATCAAATTTACTCATGGAATGTAAATATAACGTTTATGTAAGACTAATATCCACGTATATAGCTTAACTTAGTGTTTTCTTTTTGAATAACCAAGACTACATTTGTATATGTATATTGGAAACAAAATACTAGTTTTTTTTATGTCAACAAGTAAACATTGGATCGACAATTATCTAATATATAGCCTAAGTTTTCTAATTGGAACGGGGTGAGATTCAAACTCACCACCTGATGTCTAACTAAATTAGGGGTAATAAACCAACTGGCCACCTATGCATATACTAATATTATTAGTCAAAAGTTAAATTTCCTAAAATCATTTACACTCCTTAATTTGAAATTCTTTTTTATGTTTTTTTCGTTTCTTATTAGAAACTCTTTAATAAGTATTTTTCTTTAACTTTTGTTTACACCCAGAGTTTCACCACAGTTTTATCATCTATAAATCAATCAATTTGATTACTTTTTTTTTATATTAATTAATCAATTTGATTACTAATTTCTTATAACAACAGTATATTATCATCTCATTCGATTAAAACATTAAATATTTAACACAAGTACGTGTTCTATGAATACTGGTATACATTAAATATTTAAAACAAGGGATCATTAGAATTTCTAATTACTAAAACTTTTTTATCTGAATAAAATAGTTAAAAAAATCTAAATAATATATATAAGGAAAGTTTAACCAATAAACTCAAGTACAACCAAAATCTAAAGAAGGAAAGTTTAAAGGTATCCAATTAGAGAAGGCCCCCCAAAGGTTTGGAGCACAACGGATAAAATGATGGGCGCACGTGACTTATTCCACTTTTCTACCTAATTTTGACACGTGTCGATTCCTAATTGCCTATTTGGTCATTATATCACAGTGTAATATGATGGGTCGCACGTGATACCTAGCCTTTGCATGGAATATGGGCACGTGTCGATTCCCCATTGCCCACTCTTCACTTTTAGTCACTTCCGTATCCATGTCGGACATTTCCTTTTCTTTTCCACACGCTTTTATATTCCGGACTCCATTTTATTGCAAATGATTTTGGTTAACATTTGCTTTTATTCACATTATGGGCCTTAAAGATTCTGGACCTAGTTTAATTTCCCAATTGGATATGTTTTGGATAATTCTATGCATCCAAATACATACAAAGTTATATAATTTCTTTAAGTCAAAATTCTAAAAAGAATTATAACATTTATATAAATAACAAAGAAAAACTCTCTAGAAAAATAATTACTCATATTAATGAATTCAGAAGTTGAAAATAAAAAGGAAAAAGGAAAAATAAAGTTATTAACTTACTAAATATGTTTTCAATATTTTAATTTTATATTAAGCCAATACATAGATATGAATATTGTTATTTATCTGTCAATTTTTAAGACCTCTGTATATCATTCATTTCATACCATACGAATATGTATTGCTAGTTGCCAAAACTTTGCAGTTTTCATGGCCATAAAAATACCTGTGGTAACAAAGAAAAAGTTTTGGGGTCGATTTGTTACTTATTACATTTATTGTGGGTTGTTTTTGGAAAGAAAAAGTTCTACTTTCCGGGAATAAAAATAATTATCTTTTGTGGTTGGCAGGCGATTTATTCCATTTTTGGTTATAATTTTGATTTAGTTCTTGTCCAACGGAAACGTATCCTCTATTCTTTCCTCTGATTGTTCCTGGAACCGTTCCATGGAGTCAATCCACTGCAATAGTTTGGTAAACCCTAATTTCTCCTTAAATCAGCGTCATCGGAGAATCACTCGTACTGTTCTTGATCGGAGAGATGCTCTTTTGCGAAGTTCAGTCTTTCTCAACGTCGTGGAGATGCGGCGGGGCAGGAATTTCTCGGATGTACGGAATTCTAAATTTTCTGTTACTGCGGCAGCTACGGATGTTGGTGGTCGTAATTCGACCGATGCTGCGATAATGACGACGGCGATGAACGCGGTGGAGAGAGGTGTGCGAGTTGGGAAATCGAGTACTGCGATGGAGCAGCTGGATATTGAGCGAGGTGTTTGCGTGCCTTTCAGAAAGTATTCTCCGGAGACTGTATGATTGCCTCTATAATTTTGTTTTCGTTTCTAGTTCGATTAGTTTCATCAGTTTCATTTGTTTATCTCTGTTGCACTTGTTGATTTACTTATTGAGCTAGTTAGAATTTCTCGTATTCTTTGCATCAGTGTGCTTGTATGCAGGTGGAATTTCACTGAATCTATTGTAGATTCTTTTCCCTTTTGTGTTCATTTCGACATTTTTCTTGTCAATTGATTGAATTGGAAATTTAATGGTGATTGGTGTTCAGGTGAGGAGTAAAGTGCTGGAATCAAGAGGAGCAGTTGTCTCTCTACTTTCAAGAGGTGTGGAGATTGTTTGGACTCTTGGGTTGTATTGGTCTACCTTAATGTATGATTTTATGGTTGGAAGGGATGAGGAAGTCGTCCCTTTCCGTGCCCGGCAGCTTAGGAACCTGTTGTGCAACTTGGGGCCTTCATTTATCAAAGCTGGACAAGTATGTAGATCCATCTTACTGTTAGGAATTTGCTAAACAATGTCATCAGACCTGAATGTCACTAACTTAGTTCTTGAATCTTCTCTAATATCCATTACATGGGGGGCAGGTTCTGGCAAATAGGCCTGATATCATCCGTGAAGACTACATGAACGAGCTTTGCATACTCCAAGATGATGTTCCTCCATTCCCTAACGAGGTACAAATCAGATATTTTTTGGAGAATTTGCAAAAGCAAGATGGTTTTTTTTTGGTTATCATGTACCATCGGGTGGAGAACTTTGTAGGTTGCTTTCAATATCATTGAGGAAGAGTTAGGCCAACCACTTGAGGCTCTGTTTAGCAAGATTTCTTCACAAACAATAGCAGCTGCAAGCCTGGGCCAAGTTTATCGAGCTACTCTACGTGCCACTGGAGAGGATGTTGCTATCAAGGTTCTGCTAAATAGAATATTTTACTGTGGCTTTATTTTCTTCGAAAATTGTGATTATTTATATAGGCTTACCGAACTGAAACTGTATTAATGTTTGGGTTTGATATTATTTTCATGTATATACAGGTGCAGAGACCACAAATAGAGCCCATAATATACAGGGATCTTTTTCTTTTCCGAACCCTCGCCTCGTTCTTAAATGGCTTCAGTCTGCAGAAACTGGGTTGCAACGCAGAGCTAATAGTTGATGAATTTGGAGAAAAGCTTTTGGAGGAGCTTGACTACACCTTGGTATTTCATATTATTCTCACTTCGATCCAATGTGTTCTTTTGTTTTGAGGAGCTGAAACAATGAGTCTTTCTAGAATCCCTGGTTAACTTTTAAGTTTTTGCCCACAGGAAGCTAGAAACATTGAAGACTTTCTGGAGAATTTCAAAGATGACCCCACTGTCAAAATTCCTGGAGTGTACAAGAATCTTTGTGGTCCGCGGGTTTTAGTAATGGAGTGGATTGATGGTATTCGGTGCACTGACCCACAGGTTTGACTTGCAAATAGGGACCAACCCAATATAAGTTTCCTTTTTGCCCTTCTAAAAAGTCAAATATAAAGTACATTCTGAGTACTAAAATTTACTAATTGTACTCAGGCCATCAAGGATGCTGGTATTGATTTAAATGGATTTTTGACTGTTGGCGTGAGTGCTGCTCTAAGGCAGCTGTTAGAATTTGGATTGTTCCATGGAGATCCGCATCCTGGAAATATCTTTGCAATGCAAGATGGGCGAATTGCCTATGTAGACTTTGGCAATGTTGCTGTACTAAGTCAGGTAATTTAGGCTTAATGGGTTATAAGGTATCTAGTTACCTTAGTAACTAGACTATGTCTCCTTCCTAAAGCGGTTCCCGCATTCTGTGCATAGACTTTTCATTTGTGGTCTAACTAAATTCTTTTTTTTTTTTTCTCAGCAAAACAAGCAAATTTTGATTGATGCTGTTGTTCATGCGGTTAATGAGGACTATGGGGAGATGGCAAATGATTTCACTAGGCTCGGATTCTTGGCCAAGGGTACTGATGTTTCTCCTATCGTTCCAGCTTTAGAAGCCATCTGGCAGAATTCTGCTGGGAAAGGACTTGCAGATTTCAATTTCCGAAGTGTTACAGGTACGTGCTAAATTGTTACCATCAAGGAAGTTTGTTTTGTTTACTGAGTACCCCTTGCGGATTTGAAGAAATAGTGTCACGTTTATTTTCTAGGCCAATTCAACAAGCTTGTGTACGACTTTCCCATCCGTATCCCAGAGCGGTTCTCTCTTGTTATTCGTTCTCTGCTGACGCAGGAGGGTATATGTTTCACGCTGAAGCCTGATTTTAAATTTCTAGAGGTGAAGTCACGTTTATGTTTTTGTTTTTTTTTCTTATCAAATCTAGGATTAGCTGAGTATAAATCCTGAAGTGAACAGATACCAGCTAGCTATATGTTAACTTATATATTCCTCTCCACACTAAAAGCTAACATATTTTATAGGTTGCCTATCCATATGTAGCAAAACGGCTTCTAACAGATCCAAATCCCGCACTTCGAGAACGCTTGATACAGGTTACTTGACAGTTCTGATTTAGTTTCATCTATGAAATGTGAATTGTTATCTGCATCAGCTGAAATCAAAGCTCTTGTTTCCACCACTGAGTCAGGTTCTATTCAAAGATGGTGTATTTCAATGGAAAAGGCTAGAAAATCTCTTATCACTTGCAAAGGAAAATGTTGCCAAGATGAGTAACAACCCTGCTCTACGAGTAAAGCGTGTGTAAGTAACCGAATTTTATATAAGCACTGCTCCCAAACTCACTTGATCATCCCGTGTAGCTTGAATTTGAAATCCAGTTATTTGTTTTGAAAATTTTCAGGGAGAGTAAGCTTGACTTGACAGATACCATTAAGGATGGAGCTCGACTTTTCCTCCTTGACGAAGGCATCCGCAGGAAACTTATTCTTGCACTTACAGAGGACTCAAAGCTTCACGTAGAAGAGGTTTCATGAATCAAACATCACCAGAGTTATATATTTAGCACTTATCGTCCCCATTAGCACTCTAAATCTGTCAATTTACTTTTGTTCTTTCAGCTTGCGGACGTATACAAATTGGTTGAAGACGAAGTAGATATTCCCACACTGGCCATGGAAGTGGTCCGAGGTAATAAAAAGAAGAGAAATAAACATGTTGCCTTTCATTTCTTTTTCTTTTTATATCGTTCAAATACTAAAGCTTTTGCACCAATACAACCGAATTGAGATCAGACTATTGTCTAAGCATTCTTAACATAACAAGACATGAAAGCATTCACTTAGAGGCTTTAGAGAATTTGACGTGTCTATGTGTAGTAAAGGGACCTATTAGCACTCTTTAGTAACCTAAGTGTGAATCCATCACTGACCATCGACTTTCTTACGATCTTGGGGCATTGATTTAGCATCTTAAGAAGTAATGTTTTATGATTCTGAATATTTCGCTCCTTGATGTTTTGAATGCAGATTTGCCAAATGTTTTCCGAGATTTCGTGCTGTCATGGAGCAACTCGGTTTTATCAGACAGATGATGGGATGGTAGGCTTCTAACTTACTTTTTTGGCTCTTTTGAAGAGGAAAGAGGTAATTACGAGTAGATTGGAGAAAAGCTTAGATTAATACAGTTTAATCTTCGATGCACATTCATGTTAATGTTATTATAACAAGTCAATACATCACATATATACGTGTAATTATATAAAAACCACACACAAACTTCAATTCTCTTTGTTGTCTTTGCACGTTGATATCTAAACATTTGTCAACGTCATCAAATAATCTGTGCTCCTAAAATTTACTGTTTTTTCACTCTTTAACTCCATTATATTGATTCCTGAGTTATGCAACTACAATTTGGCCTTTGAATTATCCGGATTCAATTCTCTGCAAAATCAAATAAATTACTGATGGTAAAATTTAGAATCATAATTAGAAAATCAATAACCGGTTGGTTTTGACTCGGTCAAAATATTCATTCTGATATGATTCGATGATTGTATTTCGGTTTAGGTATTTAGGTTAACATTTTTCGCCAAAAATTCAATTGGCGCCAAAATTGCAAAAGAGTAGAAAGGGATTATTGCACAAAGCAAAGCCCAGAGAAAATTTCAGCTCTCTTCAAACAATGCAAGCCAAAATCAATTCTTTCTTCAAGTCCTCTTCTTCGTCTTCTCTTTCTTCTACCAATAACCCACTTACATCAGACCCAGACGATGATTTAGCTATATGGGAAAATAATCGGAGCCTTATCGTCAATACTTACCAGCGTCGATCTGCGATACCCGACAGGTATCGGGGAATTTGATTTCCTTTAGGTTCTTCGTATTTTTTGGGTGTTTCTGAAGTAATTCCTATAAGATTCTTTGGGTAAAACTGGATTTCATTTTTGCCATCGTTTTTTTGTTAATTTGTTTTTCTTACTTTTGGGTAATCAGAAGTAGAGTGGTCGAGGGATGCATCGAGAATCCGCTGAATAAAGGATCTTCTTCTTCTGTATCTAAAAATCTGAACAAGAAGCGTAAGTATGCCCAATTTCACTTAGAGTTGGGTCAATCTGACTTTCTTCTCAGACATTGCACAGTGTGTGGAGTTAAGTATGCTCCTGGAGATGAGTGAGATGAGAAGAATCATCAAGGTTTTCACAAGATCTTATGAATGGAATCCCTTTTAAGGTTAAGATTCTCGTTACTGTATACTTAAGTTTCATGTTTCTTTGTTTGTTGTAGAGATTATTTGACAAAGTGTTACTTTTTTCTTTCTTCTAAATTGGTGGTCTCAGGGTTGGCAGAATGAGAGAGCTTTTGCAAAGCCTTCGTTTAACAAGAACCGCATCGTTATGGTATTGGAAAATGATCCTCCTGCACACAGAAACAAGGTTCTTCTTTTGTTCAATATTCAACTTGTGCTGTTTATGGTACCGGTTATTACTTTAGAGGATCTCAATGACGTAACTTTCCTAATTGCAGGTGCAATAGGTTGTGAAAATGATGGAGGCTGAGCTAGGTGAGTGTTGGATTCTTAACCAGCATTGTAAGGTATGAGTAAGTGTCTACATCTTCACTGGCATTTTCAGATCAATGCCATAGTTTCATGAGTGATTTCTAGTATTTGATGTCTACTATATTAAGCCAATTAGTATCTGATTCTGATACAACTTTTTGGCAAGATGACAAATACATGCTCTACTTTGGTCGAATCAAAACTGGAGACTACAACTTTGTTTGATTCTTTTTGTGAATATGTCTAGCACTAGATTCAAACAAAGAATTGATTTGTGCAGATAAATGAGTTTCTTTGTTTCAGTAAAGTAAGAAGAAAGATGGTAAGACCCTTAATTACTTTCTCAGTTACTCAAGAACTACTTTTGTTATGTGTAGGTTATCTATTTGTTTCCTCTCAGAGGATATCCGGATGCCTAGTTGCAGAACCAATTACCAAAGCATATAACCTCGTAACTCCTGATGATGATGAAAGACATTTAAAGAAAGAAAGCTCCTCATTGCCTTCAACCTCCATTCAGTTTGGAAACATTGTGTTACAAAGAGAAGTATTGAAAAGATGTAAACAATCAGATGATGGAGTAGATAATAGTGCAAATGTTTATGAAGAAGAAGCTAAACCAGCTCTGTGGAATCAGAGCTGTTTGGGTCTTACCTTCTAACAGAAGAAAAGGCATAGCCACATGGTTACTTGATATCACAAGGCAAAGAACTCGAACAACATTGTCATGGTGAACATTGATACATTATGGTGACATTTTGTTTTCTTTTTGTACAAAACACAGGGAAAGCTTCTGCAGTAATGGCTGCATATTAAAGAAATCTCAGTTAGCATTTTCACAACCAAGCTCCATGGGGACATCTTTTGGATCTAATTATTTTGGAACTTCATTTTTAGTATACAAAGCTTAACCAAGTGATACTCAACGTTGGTGAATGTTGGCTGATCCATAACAAACAAAAAGAACAACACAATCTCTTTTTATTGCTTCCTTATTCAATCTTTGTTTGACCTTAATTAATCTTAAAAACTAAACCATGCCATAATCTCTGGGAAAGCTTCGTGACAGGTTTTTTCTTTCTCTCTCACATGCAACAATTTGTTGAAATAAGCAGATGAATTACAGTAGCTACTTTATGCCCACAGATACAATGGATTCAGAGAAGTCCAGTGAATCAAGTGAAAGTGATTGTAATGCTCAGTATGTATGGTTGATGATTGCACTTATCTTGCTGGTAAAGGCTTTGAAACTTTGATCGAGCATCTCTGGAGTCGAGAACACCGTGAAAAGGTAAAAGGACGGACCTTTGTTGTGTTTTGAGTTATTCCCTTTCTCACTTGTATTATCATTTTCCAGTGCATTCTGCATTTGGTTTATCAGGCAGATGTTGGAGTGGCTGCCTCTTGACTATAAGTTAAAAAGCAATGAAGACGAGGAGAAAGTTAAGGCTGTGAGGAGGGAGTTGAGGCAATTCTTGGAGAAGAAGAGGAAGAATCCAGAATGGAAAGATACTGATGCTCTTTGGTGTATTGCTCTTCTTTTAGGAAATGGTGGGTTAATGAATAATAATAATACTGATGCTTTTTTTCTTTTTTTGTGTGTCAAGGATATTGTTACAGCAAAAAGACGTCAGAATTACAAACCAGACACTCGACTTATCTTACCCAGAGCATCAGCTTTATATTCAAGTCTTGTTTTTTTTAACTAAGATTATATATTTTTATATATGGAGACTTTCCAAGGGTCATTTGCATTCTCTCGTGTTGCTTTTTTATAAGATCATCTCAATTATAGTTTCTTCATTCTCAGCATTCGCAACCAGATTATCTAACTCTTCACGTAGTAGGCATAGGAACATATGTGCGTGGTCTGGTTTCCTGGCACCATTATGTGCACTCAGTTCTAGTTCCTCCATTGCATTCATCAAAGACTTTAGAATGCATTGCGACATAAACGCCGTGCAGAACAGCGTTGGATAAGTTGATAGTCCTGCCCTTGCTGCAACATAAACCCATCGTTCATTGTAGCCTCGAACAAGAGATCAAATTTTCGTTTTGACACTCGCTTGTCTGCAACAATATACATAGGCCATTAATGGAGTAGTTTTTGGTTTTTAGTTTTTA
Organism: Lepidium sativum; assembly: GCA_023374145.1. Lineage (NCBI taxonomy): Eukaryota > Viridiplantae > Streptophyta > Magnoliopsida > Brassicales > Brassicaceae > Lepidium > Lepidium sativum. Next base: position 82,970 of record JAKUCM010001164.1, on the reverse strand, counting down.
AATTGTCGTTTTTAGTTTTAATTTTGATTTTCTCAGTGATTTTGGTTTCCAAAATAGAAAGTAACATTAACTTTCTATAAACTCAACACATACATATGCCGATGTTGCACTGATTCTCACCTCAACTCGTGAATTATGTTTTTAAGCTTATTTAATAAATGAGTTAAATGAGCTGGATCTAATTTAGCTCGCGAGTTTTGTGACGAGGTTTAGTGAGTATGAGTTAACTCATGAGCTCTATTTTTTGTAATCTAAATGAAAATTGTTCTTTTATACTGTATATGAAAATTGTCATTTAGAAAATTAGAAATTATCTTTTTAGATTATGGAAATGATTCATTTAGAAAAATATAAACTATCATATAAAAAATAGAAATTATACTATTTAGATTTCTTTTGATAACATATAAATACACATCATGCCTCTCTCACAAATCACAATTCACAAGTTATTAATCTCAACTTCTTTGTCACTCTTACCTTTTAATTGTAGATCTCAAATCTCAAAGATTCAAGGTCTTGGTAAGGTTTTTTTCTCCGGCAATGTTTTTGGTTTTATGTTATTTTTTGCTATGTTTAATTGGTAAAAAACTTAAATGTCTTCATACACCCACGATTGATCGGGAACTTTTCAAACAATTCTATTATTTTATTCTGTTTTTATAACTATATTGTTTTATATTGTATATAGAAACTTTTAATCAATTAACCACTCTTTTTAGGTGATTTCTAAGTTAGGAGTTGTTCTTGAACCAACTCAAGAAAACTTGCTTGTGGAATAAGTTCTTGGATTACCATATTAGTTTTTATTTTATTTTATTTTACTTTTGAACTCCATTCAATTTTATTTAGACAGGTTCTTAATTTTCAAATCCAAAATTATATTATTGCCTTATTAGATTATGATATGTTCTTAGGTGTATATTTGGGAAGCGTCGATCAGGATCCTAGGGATATAGTACTTCTGGCGGAAGAAGAGGTGAGGCATTGTCCCAGGCACAATTTTGTATAATTCAATTGTCAGACAAGGATCTAGACCTTAAACAAAATCAAAGACACCAAGGTCGTTCTTGCTCTTATCTATGTCAGGCCCAAACCCAACTATGAATCACGGCAATATGAAAAGTCTGAATATTTCTCGCAAGGCGGATTCTTTGTTAAGAGCTTAACAAAGACCAAAGCCGAACAATAGAGAATCCGAGAAGCCTTTCAAACCAGCGAGGTGTAGTTAGGGAAGAGATACATCAATCGGTCCAGAGTATCAGGATTAAACTTCCGAGCAAACAGATAACATGGATGTTGCTTTCCTTTCCATAGACACGGCTTTACAGTTGTCACTCTCTGCAGGAGAATAGACATGGATCAGTAACAGAAGAAGAAGAAGAAGAAAAAGCCAGGGTGTTTTTACCTTTGCATCGCTTGTGACGTGGTAGGAAAGTTGGATGGACTGCATATCGGATAAACACCGCAAACTTAGATGGCAGAAAAGAAAAAGCTAGCTGAGCATCGAAAAAGAGAAGGACAAGAGGAACCTTGATTTTTCTGATGAGGTGAGGCGTGATGTCTCTTTTCTTGTATGTTTTTGGATGCCATTTTCCCTCTGACCAATCGACATGTGTTACCGACCAGTTTGCTATTCCATCTTGATCAATCATCTGAAAGAAAGAGATTGTTTGCAAAGAGATGATGATCAGCGCAAAAGGGAAGAATGACTAGTTCAAGAGTAATAAGAAGAAAGATCCAAACAAGCAGTCCACAGACATTGAAAAGAGTTGGGAAATAATGCTCATCCGCATAGCAGTTGCGTCCTTCCATATTCGGCTGTGACAAAACATAAGCCGTTAGAAAAATTGAAGCTTCCTTACAGGAATGCTTATGATAAGACATCCATAGTGAAATCCTATGACATCTAAACATGTCTCGGTATCCACCATATTGATTCTATACTGTAAAGAGAGGGAAACAGATGGATTTAGTTTTGAACGTCCCGCAACATGACCAATCTGCCAATAAGCTACACTCTCAATGGGCGGTTCAATTCTACCTTGCCCAAATGACTTAGTTTGATCACCAAATATGCAGAATACATACATTACGAGAGATTTGGAAAGAGAATTGTCATTAGATAGAATATTAGGACATACTACAAGATACAGTATGGCTAGTTATATCAACAAACATGTGAATATGAGAACGCATGAAAATGAAGGCTTGCTTACCCTACAAAAGTGCTTGAATTTCGAATAGTAAAGGCTGTCTGCCATGACAACTATAGCATGTCTCCTCTTCATTGAAAACCACTACAAAAGATGATTATAAAGAAGCATAATAAAAATCAAGTTTAAATAGAACTAATGAATCATTAATGCAACCATCATTATCAGGAATGAGAAGCAAACGCGTTAATGATAAGAATACTATGGAGAGGCAAAAAGACTGCATTTATGACTACAATAAACACAAATCCATTTCCTGGTCTTATTTGTAAAATCCTTCCTATAAACATCTAATATAGACATTTTGCGGGATGGAAAATGAGGATCGTAGCAGATAACACTCTAACGCGTACCTGTGAGCCCTTTCGAAAATCCTTCTTTTCAACCTCAGGCAGCATATGTTGTGAATAACGACCACTTCCATGTGGTCCAGGATCTTCAAAACTGAAAAAACATGCAAGATGAAAATACTTAACACCAGGGAAGACTGGACTACATCAAAGCATAAAAGAGATTTAGCCACATGAGTAAACTCTAGGCACAATAACATTACTTACCAATCAATGAAGCTAAGATTCGCAGTGATCAACTGATTATAGACATAGTTAAAGTTGAACAGCGGGACACAACTGCACAGAAAAAAACAAAGAAGATGGTACGTATAGATTAGTAAAGCATGGCATCAAGACCTTAGGATACTTAAAAGTAAAGGAAGAATGATTCAATCACCTATCTGAAAGCAACACAAAGTGTTGATTATCAGGATCAACGAGAGCATGAGCTAATAGCCTTCTTTCTGCATCCACCATCGATATTTGGCCCCAAGCAACCTGCACAAAGTTATCATATTAAAGCTACCTAGAGGAATATCACTAGTTATTGCATAAAACTGACTGAATGGTGTGCTTAGTCTCATTTACCTTGTGACTGTGAATATCTCGACCTGCAAAATAGGTGCTTGCATGTGTAGGGATTTTCTTTGACGAATGCACATAAATTGAATATTTGTTATCATGACCCTGAATCAACAGAAAAGGAATCACCAACATATCGTCAAGTAGAGAAAGAGATACATTTGAAAGGAACTCCAACCAATTAAAGGGCATTTTATTATGACGATACTTAAGAAATTCTTACACGGAAAAAAATTTCCCATAGAGGCTCAAAAGGCAGGGTCCCTGGTGTTAAGAACATGAAGGCAATCTTTGGATGTGCACGCTTAGGTTGAGGTAGGTTCATGATTTCATTCATCACAACTTGAGCTGCAGCTTCACTGTCTGTCAATTCCCTCGTAGGTACAAACAAATACTGTTGGTATAATGGACATCCAGGACCAGAAAACATATAGCATGCCACTGAATTCCGTGGAGGATATATGAAGGCCGTGATAACAACAACTGTAACCAGAATAACCAAAGTGATTATCCATCTCGGGCCTTTAAAAGGAGGCCTTTGCCGAGACTCCGACATAACCAGCAATATCTCTTAAGCTAACGTTTTCTGTATCAAATTCATCTTATAGTCTTCTTCAACATCTCACTCTTCAATATACCTGAACAAATGTAAAAAAGAAATGTAATCATTGAGAGCTTATAAGCAATTCATTATAAACAGATTGTCTCAAGAGATGGAATCACAGTGAACAATTGGAAAAATAACAACTTAAATTACATTCAATTAGTCAAACAGAACATCAAGCAATGAAAATACAAATCACTAATTCAAAAGGTATCAAGAGATTCAGTAACAAAACCACCAAATATCATTTTAGCACATCAAAAAATTCAGTTTTTCTAATCGGAAAGCATCAAACCAGAAAATAAGATTCATTTTTTTAGATGCGCGTGGCAAAGATCATCACTTTCGTCGTCGAAATTACAATGGATAAGCTGGAAACTGGCAAAAGGCGATTCTTATACCAAAAAAAGGAAGAACACAAAAAAAAAAGAAGACTTTATAGCGAAAGAGAGAAAACGAACATCAAAAGATCGAACCATCAAAATCATCGGTGGCGCAAAACCGCTACAAAAGATGCCAGAGCTCTCGGCGGAATAAGTGGAGGATATGAACAAAAGCAGGTGAGCGATAAAGAATACCTCGAGGAGAATCTGAAGATCGTAGAAAGATACCGTCACTGAGAGAGCTAAAGCCAAAATTCTCGGTCCTTAATCTTCCACAGAAGCAAATGCGCTTTCTTTCTCTCTCTCACTCTCAATAGGCAATAGAAACGGTCACTGTAGCTCCAAATGAGGAACGAACGGCCTTTCTCTTAATTCTCCATGAAGTATTTTTTAACTCATAATCCATATTTATCTATTTGAGACTAAACCATCTAAAATCAGGAACAAATCATACAAATTAGTGTCTAAATTAATATCCAGTCTATATATAGGAATATTTCCTTTACCTTCATTCCGACAAATATGCAAAGCAAAATTATACAAACACGGTATAAAACGACGTCGTATCGTAAAGTGTGCACAAAGCAGTCCGTTTTGGTTGAAACTAACGGCACGACGTTTGCAGTAGAAGTTCATATGAGCTGCAAGTATTGGGAAAGAAGGAAGAGCCATGTCTCTAATCAATGTTACAATAATGTGTAATATTATTTTATTGACATTCTTGTTAAGCATGATAACTAGTAATCAAAGTCACTGATTACTGTTGAGACAGTTAAATCATTTGATAATATGAGGAAGAGAAGTTAATCATGTTAGTTTAAAGAACTCATACGATAATAAGATAAGTAAACAGATATATTGAAGAGAAAGAAAAAGATATCCACGTGTAATGGACAAATACACTAAAATACACCACATTTAGCTAGATTTTCTCTAGTAATGTCTAATTTTTCTGTGTAAAAATACTGAAAAAATTGTCCAAAACAATACAAAACAATGAAGGAATGCAGTCAAACACTTTTGCACAGAGAGCAGAGCCTCTAAGAAACTCATCAGACACCAACTTGAGGCTTTTCCCTCATCCAACAAGCAACCAGCATCGGTGAGCTCATGACCTTACAAGAGTCTGCGACAAAGGCGTTTAAACTTCATGTCCTGGAGCGATTACCAAGCAAGGGATTTAGAAAAAAGTGTGTGGATGCAACGTAATCACCTAATGTTATGTCACACGGATCTATATAGATGTTCAGATACTCAAAACCACATTCCAGGCCAAAGAAGCGACAATCAAACATGAATATGGTTCTATTACTAATTCTACATATCTGTTCATCTTTACAATAACTAGACAGCATTAGTTCCTCTGAACCTGAAAGCTATAAAACTCATATCTACAACACTTCTAAGAGAGAGGGAGGGTGTTCTTCGTATTGCTCACTCAGTGTGGCATGTCTCAAGCGGAAAATATATATTTAAAAGTTCATTCTGAGTGTACCTCAACTATTTTGAGTGCGTGGAACAATGAATTTCACTTTTCAGTGTGGTGACTTCTCTTGGCCTTACGACGACCATGGTGATGAGGGTGTTTAACAGGTGTGTTTGGCTTTGTGCTGCGACAAACAATTATATGAGATATTTTATGATTTAGAGATCAGTTTTGTACAAAACGACTGACTGGATTAATATGGAGACTTACCACAAGAGAGAACGGAACATTCTGTAAGCAATGAAGATGGGTAATGCTAATAATGCAGAGGCCTACATTGGATAGAGTTTAGATTTGGAGTTAGAGAGAAAACAAACCAAAGCATGGAGTTTCAGAAAACGTTCTCAAAGAAGGTATGGTAACTACCGCAAACCAAACGAACTCATTGGTAGCAAAAGCCTCCGTCAACTCATGGCTCTTTAGTTTTTGTTCGACATGTGCTTGGACCTTCGCGGATAACATGTGTATCTTAGTTTAGAGAGCCAAAATACTCACTGGCAGTAACTTAATTCATATGTTTAATATCAATAAGCATGGTTCTGTGATCTCACCTGCTGGTGATAGCTCGTTGCAGATTCAAGGAACTCTGTATAGATGATGATCACCTTGGTTGTGTAAGGTTTCAGTGCAACTTTCATCTTATCAACATGTGGTTTTGTGGTCGTCACCACTTGATCAACATATGGCTTGCTAAACTTTTTGGCCTCCTGGTGAGTGTAAAACGAGTTAAGTTTCCATCTGTCAGATATTAGCTGCAACTGTATATCAGAATTATAGGTGAAGTGATGAACTGATACCTGATAATAGGGATCTACAAGTTCTTGAACCGTGACAATGTGAGGGGAAACAGCACTCTTTGATGCATGGTAAGCCTCTTTAGCTTTGATGGATAGTGTTCGGACATGTGGCTCAACATGTGTAGCAACAGTTTCCTTGATAGCTGGAATATATTTCTGCAAAAATGGTGTATCATTGAAGATACAGGCATTCAACTAATACCAGGGAGAATTATTACAAGTTAATTTGCCAAGGTGATTCTTACAGTTTTAATGTTTTTCACATGTGGTTCAGCCCACTTATCAGCTTGAGCCTTTGCTTCGGTCACCTAATTAACAAGTACAATGCAGCATTCAGACGCTTAGAGAAATAAATTATAGTAGAATGGAAATTTAAGACGGCACCTTTAGAATTACTGTCTCCACAGCTGGTTTCCCATGGGCCTCCCAATGTGTCTTGGTATATGTCTATGGGTACATGAGATGCTCGGAGTTAATTGGAGAAAAGTTGCTGTGTTACAAAACGGTACAAAGTCCAGCATCAACCTTACCTGAAATTTAAACCAGTGACCAGCAAGCCAAGGTGGAAGCCACAAACCATGAGCCTGAACAATAAAAACAATTGCCGTTAGCTTTCTTCTGAATTCTGGATTCCAGACTCTGATAATTTCCCAAACAATGATTTATATAGTACTATAATAGCTTCAGAGATAACCAAATGGAAAAGTATCAAACTATTACCTCCAGCAATTCCTTAGCTTTTGCAGTTGCTTCAAGCTTTGTCCTCAACATTTCTTCCTGAAATTTAAATTTTGGAAAAAGTAAAACGTGAGGCAGAAACCAAAAGCGTAGGGAATCTGATTTTCAAGAAGGGTGCTATACCTCAGCTATCTTAATAGCACGCTCAAGTTTTCCTATTTTGTTCTTCTGCTCTTCATTTGTCTTCTGAAGCTGCAACACATCAATTACTATGTTTAAACATTACTAAAAAATGTCTGCTTAAACCAAAAGTACAGATCCACACAAACACAATTGATAGTACGACCAGTACAAGCGATGGTATAATTAATCGTATTCCAGTCCAGATTTTGATCAATACAAGTAACAAAACATACAAGTAGTTTCTCTAAGGGATCTAATATTGCTCAGGATGGAAACCAAAATGGAATGAAGTTTAGTCCATGAAGATATTTGAAATTTTAAAAAGAATCTAGCAACAGCTGAAAAAGGGAACTTAAATAAGGATTCACCATGTCGTGTAGCACTATCTGCTAAGCAAATCAGATAATTTGAAATGAAACTGTATTAAAAAAAATTGAAACAAAGGAAGTAGAGAAACATACTTTGCCAAGGCTCGAGTTCAGTTCACTTAATTTTTTCTCAGCTTCAGTAGTACGAGCTTCTGTGGATTCTTTCTCCTTGTTTTTTTGCTCCAGGAAGTTCTTGAGTACCTCAACCTGAATGGCAGAAATAATAGCACAAAATCAGATTGCCGTTTACACATTCTAGCCATATATAAACGGATAAAGCTCTCGAACTTAGAGTCTCACCTGCTTCTCTAATTCGGCAGCTCGTGCTTTAGCCTTTCCCAACTGTTTTGAAGAATCTGATGATTTCTGAAGAGGAGATGAAAACATACAGCTCAGGTGTAAGCCAAACATGTCAAAAGATTAAAACAATTTACAACACATGCCAAACAAGTCAATGAAACTGAAACCATATTAGATCCATACTTGTAGTGATGAGACTTCAGTCTGCAAGGAAGCAATCTTCTCTTCCCTTTCTTTGAGAAGTTTCTCCTTCTCTGCTACTAACTCGTCTTTGCCGTTAACTTCACGGGTTTTCTCATCAACTTGGGATTCTTAACAACAGAAAAAGAAAGAAAATATAAGGCTCATAAACAGATATCTGCATTCACCAAATAAACAAGGCTATGAAAAGCTCGAAGCTGAACGAATTTGGGATATCAGTAAAGCCACAAAACCAAAGCACGCAATTCGACTCTGGAGAATGATTCAAATCTGAAACCAATCCAAATGCTACTAATTAAAGTCAATGCTATAAAAAGACAAAGACATCAAATAGCTGAAACAGTAAGTCTATCAACGTTCAACAAGTAACATTTGGACTCTGCAGAATCCATGTTCAATCAATAAGAATTCAAGTAAAATCAAAATCAAAACTTTAATCAAAATGAAGAATCAGAACAATGCAAGTAGCTACTAACCTAGGGCACGGATCTTGGCATTAAGCTGATCCAGTTGGATCTTGGAGATGCCATCGGATCCGGTAGTCTCACCAATCTCCGACTCAACACTGCCAACTCCAGCATCGGCGAAGACGCTAGTGGTGAAAACCAAGGCAAGAAGTACCAAAGTCACGAGCTTCGCAGCTGCCATGTCTAGATTTACCACAAAACCTCGCGTCGATCAAGGAAAAGAGACGGAGATTCCAACAAATGTAACTTGTCGCTCTCACGATCTCCTCGTTCTCTCTCTGTTATATATTAATGAAGGTCGTTTTTTTGACCATGGACCGTAGAAATTTCTTCACCTTCTTGTGAAACAGCGTGCAAAAGAAGAAAAAAAGACGAAAGAGAAAGTAAAGAAAGGTTTGTTTTTTGTTGTTGTAATCGACGACGTGAAGTTAATGGGCTTCGTGGAGATGTCGTGACCAACGACACGTGGCAACCATCGAAGTAGTTTTACATTGATGACGTGTCATAAATCCAAAGGTTCACCATTTTATAGTTAGATCATTGTAATGTAGCCAGTCGTTACAAAGTTTGTAGCCAACAGAACTGTTGGTGATTTTGTCGGAATCCAACAAAGAATGTTGTTAATTATCGAAACAATGTCTCGGAAGTAACAAACCAAACATGACCAAGAACAGATAGAGAGCTGAGCTCAACTATAATTTCTTCTCTTCCAAATTTCATAAACAAAGTTCATTGTCAAAACATTACCCGAGACTGTTTCTACTGCTTCTTTAGTTGCTTTTTGAGGTCTTTTATCATCTTATCCTGTTCCTTGAGCTTCTGCTTTAGTTCTTCAATTTCCTTTATCATAGCATCTTCACATTGTTTCTCTGTTTTCTCCTCTGTCTTTTCTTCTTTGCAACGGTTGATATCTGCTTCTCTAGTTCCCTCGGAATCATAATCTCGCTTCTGTTTCTTAGAACTCACCTTCGTGTCCTCTGGACAACCTCTCTTTGTTGCAGAGACATCCTCAACAGAATCATCTTTTATGCATTTTACGAACATATACTGTAGGTCCTGAGGGTGAACTTGGATTTAGAAAAACCTGTTTTTGTGGCAGACCTGCTATATCCTGTAAGAAAAATAACACACATGGAAACTAGTCAGATCCTGAAAATGACTAGAGATATGATGCGTAGCTACCTTTCCCAATACTCCAGCAATGCTTTCAAAGGCTTGATTTGCTTCTGCTGAACTATTCAAAAAGACAATCACTTTATAGTAGCAATCTTCTTCTCTTTTCAATTGCTTCCCAAACACAGAAACAACAAATTGTCGTCACAAAAAAAAATGTAAATAAAGATTAGGATTTTGAAGTATGTACATGTTAGGGGATGCATACCTTAATTTTCGGTGTTACATCCCTGGAAATAACTTCAATTACTTCTTCAGATGGAACATTATGAGGGATTCTACGAAGCATGAGTCTTGACTTCTCTTTTTCCAATACCTATGTTGGTTTGCAGACAAAAGCATTTGTTTTCAAGAGCATACAGGTACGAGTTTAATCGATTTTGGTCAGAAAGTGAGAGCATACCTCTGTAGTTGCTGGAATGGAGGTTTCTACTCCTTTTTCTATTATAGCAAGTACGAGTTTCATTGCAGCTGCTGCATCATGAACACAATTATGGGGAACACCATCCTCCTGCACTGCATATCCTAATACATACTTAAAAGAAACAGACAATCGCAACACAAAAGTCATTACATGTTGTAGATTTGACTTCACATCAAGAGCAGAGAGAATAAGCTTTCATAGGCTTACTTTGGACAAATTATTCAAAGAAGGTCTACGGCTACGAGGCTTGCTTGCACCCGGATACTTATACTTATATACTAGTGATGTATCGATTACTCTGGCATGATCTATCTTTAATACTGAGAACCATCAAAGTAAATCGTAAGAAACTGGTTAAGAGAAAAACAGGGTCAAGTGGGATTAGGAGAAACTGAAACTGGGTCACTTTTTTTGTTACCTTTCATATCAGGTTCAAACTTTGACCTATCAAAATAGTATCCTCACAAAGAAACATCTGCAGTTTTTTCTGCAAAATTATTCATGTAGATGGCTTCAGACTAATGTGTTGAAATAGCAAGATATATCATATATACATTACACACAAAGTACCTGCATATCTACCACAGATAGAGTAGTGGCATTTTCAAGATCTTCAGCAGTAATTCCAGTAATACTGGTCTTATAGTCAACAACCGGTTTATTCGGACTCACAAATTCGTCGAGAATCACCTGATTCATGCATTATCATTTTAAACTAAATAAAGAACATGGTTTTGTTTAAAAGAGATTTTCACTCCCATCTTCACAGAGAACCATCTCGCAATCAATAGCAACCATATTGAGTTTGGTTGATCTTATAGCTTCCAACTTATTATTTCCCACTCCAGTTACCAACCAGTCCTGTTTTTGCAATTAAAAAGCTTAGTTAACCTTTATTACTAGAGTCTCCATTCCCCATAACAAGGCTAAGCTCATCAAACCTCAGCATCAGATGGGAACAAATAGCCCAAAGGGTACTCATCATGAGTAACAGTCAGTCGAACTAGCCTTCTGCCATGCCAATAAAAGTTATAATTTTGAAGGAATTACACATCAAAAACTTATGTTTTTAACCACAAATGCTCATTCTTACCTGCTCAGCCGTTTCATCTGGAGATTCCTCAGCAAAATGAGGATTGGGTTTCAGAACCCTAGCCAAGTGCTGCAGGTAAAAACCCAATTAAACAAACATCTAAAGAAAATTAAAATAATCAATCAATTGTGTGTTCTTTGACCAAACAAAAAAATAATAAAATAAGAATAGTCAAACTATTGTGTGTTTGTCTGTTTATAATCTGCAAAGTTTCCAGCTTGAGGGTCTTAAGAAAAGCAACCAAGGCATCTTTGGACCGCCTCGAAGGAGCTCGATCCAGCTTGTTTATCATAACAATCTAGAAACTCTTTCCATCCTCCGTTCTCGCCTTTAATACATTGCTTATGTGCTAGTTTCACCAGATTTACCGGTACCTAAGCCTCATTACATTTACACCAACATACAAATTCCGAAACTTTAGAATCCTTAACGAAATTGACCCTAAGAATCGAGCTATTTTACCAAGAAAAACTGAAAATGACATACTCTTTTATCAGCAATAGCTAGACTATGCTCCATAGCCAATTCTGCAGTAGGGATGAACTTCGGCTGCTCTGTGATTTTTCAAAGAAGTTAGGGTTTGATTCAGTACCGATTCTCTCCCCATTCTATTTGAAATTATTACATAAAAGTATAATAATCTTTAACTTAGTATGGTTTTAGTAATTATAATCTTTGAAACATGCAACTTCCATGTAACTTATGGAATAAGTGTTTTTGGACACTAATTTGGTCCAAATATTGTATAAACATCCAATATTTTCTATAAAAAAATTAGGCCATGAATAGAGTATGTTTTTTACACCAGTTTTTTAATTTTAATATTTTCTATAAACCATAGTTTTTAGTTTCTTATTACTCGTTTTAAGAGTTTTTATTTTACTCTTTACTACATAAAAATCAAAAACCAGATCTAGAAGTTTTTCTTTATAAAGTTGTGCAGAGTAGAGTTTCTTTATACCAAATACAAATTTTATATAAGGGGTTGAAGTAAATCAAATTAAAAACTAATTTGTTTAGGTAATTACTATATTTAAAATCAAAATTATAATTATAAAATTTGAAGATTATATTGATTTTTAGTTTTGTGATTCTAAAAAATTGTGTCTAGGATAGTGATTTAGTTGTTTGTAGATATTTTGTGTAAATATATATAGGTATGCTGTGTTATTGTTTCTAAAAATAATTCCGTAATTCTAGAACAAATCAATCTAATTAAAACAGAAAAATATAGACAAAACCACAAACTATAGAATTTACCATTCATAAATTTTTTAATAACAAAAATCTATACCAAAAACCAAAAACTACTTAACTATTATTCATGGCGATAATTGACCATTTAGTAGATGTAATGACAAAATGTAAACATCACATATATGATCAAAGTTAGTTTGGGGTTTGCAAAGACAAAGACATTATTTATAATATGGACTTAATAATCGTTAAGTTCTCTCTCTTTTTATATAACTAGGGGATTGACTGGGGTACGCCCGGTTTTTGGTTTAGAAACATTTATGTGTAGTTTATTTGTTGGGTAACTTGTTAAATTTTGTGATTTGCGTTGTATTTCTTAAATAAAAGGTATGTGCATCAGAAATGAATAATTTTATTATTATTTGGAATAGTAATATTAAAGATATGTTGTCCTACATATTGGACAATTTTTATTTGCGTTAAGCCAACTTATTATGCAATCATGGTGGTAGATTTGGTTGCAGGCTAGATTATTAATGGCATCTCGTCCTTTGAATGTTTGAAAGCAAATAGTGCAATTTTCAGTTATGAGTTATAGTTATGAAGCAGACTTCAATCAGGATTCTGATCTGGTTTTATTTATTATTTAAAGATCAAAAGTACATGTGTAAAATTATTTGAAGATCATACTTATAATATTATTTGAAGAACAATTTAAGAATATATCTTTTACGAAGTAGTATTTATTTATAAAATTATGTCATTGAAATATCCAAATTGCATAAGATGTTATTCTTTTCGAATAATTAGATCGATAAGATACAATAACCTCAAATCCTTTTATAGTTTGTCTAAATTAAGAGAAAGAGAACAAATTCTAGATATCAGAATTATTAGTTGGATTAACTAAACGGAAAAATGACATGTATATAAGATATTCAACCCTGTTATTTTGGATAAAATAAAAAATAAAAAATAAAAAGTAATTATGGACATTCAAATGTGGTGAATATGTATAGTTCCAATAGAAGATTAAACAACTTCATCACTGTAAATCAACCGACGTGTAATATGGACATTCAAAGGTCTTTCGAATTCGAATAACGAAGATTAAGTTACATACTATATAGTCTTTGATCCATAAATATATTTAAAATGTAAAACAAAACCTTTATTTTCAAAGATTTGTTTTAACAAAATGAAATGGACTTAGTTAATAAAAAGAGATGAATAATTAGATGAAGAAGAAGGTTCAGTTTCAGGTAATTAGAGGGTTTTGATTTATGAATGACAAAATCTAGATATATAATAAACGGTTAAATTTTAGTATTTTTTCCAAATATATAATAACTAAATTATGCTATATAAGCTAATTGATTATATAATATATTGTGAAAATTGTTTATTCTAAAGAAATTTTATTTTAAAAAAACCTATTTAACTTTTTTCTTTAACTCGGATCATATTCAATTTAGGTTTTTCAAATATGTAAAAAAAAAAAGATATATAGTTCATCTTACTTTACAATAAATTTTTTTGTTTTATGCAATCTCTTTATCAACACATTATCTACACCTTGGAATAATGAATCCATTTGCATGTTTCTGTCATGATAGATTCAATAAACTTTGGATGACTTTATTAATGTATGCATATTTAACAAAACACAACATTTGGATAGTAATGAATATTGAGTGGAAGTAATTTTATAGAAAGGTGATCTCGTAGTAGTGCAACGTTAAACAAAAAAAAGGGAAATAAGATGGAACTTGTGTATAGTATGGAGGGACAGGAAATTGACAAAACTTGTAACATTGAGAATGATATTAAATTAAATCAAAGAAACAACTTGTAATGTGAGGTGAATAAGTTGGTTTAGTTGTCTAGACAGGGGCACTTCTCGTTCTTCACGTCTTCATCGGATATTTCGTTTGGATGTGTGTTCCAAGTCTTGGAAAGAATTGCACAGTTAGCAGATATGGGGTTGTTTATTCCGGACGCCTCGTCGTTCAAGCTAACATCGTTCGGAATAATACGGGAGACAGTGAAAGTTTGACGTGAAGCTAAGAAGTTGTACATTGACACTTTGATATGGAATTTGCAAGTTTGGCCAATAATGTGTTTTAAACTTTCAGGAGTTTTAGTTTTTAGTGCTTCATTGTTATCATCTCTCTCGGTAAAAAGGTAACAAAATTTGGTTATTACTTGTATGAAAGGTGTAAGTGCGTTTTTGAGTTGCAAGGGCATTGAATATACCTCGATGAATGCGTTTATAATTTCAGAAGCTTTTCATCCTGCAAAGTTTGTCCCTTCACGATCAAAAATCACAAATGTTGTTGTATCTTTGTTGTGGTCACGGACCCTTACTTCAAAGCGGTACCTACACATCCATTTGGATACAATTATTTGTTGTTTAATTTGTGTTTATGTTGGACATGTCCTTTTCAAATGAAAAAATAGTGTGCAAATCTGATGAGGCCAACATTGTTGTATTTTAGACACGTGTTGCAGTAGAATGAGGAGCCGGATTTTCCCAACTTTTTGTTACAGCTACTGCACGAGATGTAGTACCAACCATATTGTTCGTCGATGGCATCTATTGTAGCGAGACACATAAAGCTTGCCGTCTTGTTTGTTTGTCATTGGAAAGTAATTAATAATCTCGAAAACTGTGTTACAGAGTTTAGAACTTGTAAGGTTATCATTTTTGAAAAGGGACTTACATATGGAGTTTCACTTTGCAGATACTGTTGTAATTCTTTGATAGTCACAGTTTCCAGTTTTGTGATGGAGGATGATGCGCTTGAAACACTCGGAGGTTTTTTGTCACTTTGAGATAAGCTGAAATGTGTTTTTGTTGTTATGTTAGTGTTGATTTGACTATCATTGGGAAATGATGGTAATCATGCAAAAACATCAGAGAATATACCTTATGAAAAAACCTTTGGTGTCATCAACGTCATTGTAAAAAAAGAGGCGGGTAGCTGATGTCGAGGTTAGGGTTACAATACCTGTAGAAAAATTAGGTGTGTAGTGGGATCGAATATAAGTTGTAGTTGTATTTGGGATTAGTGAACAAGGAATTGAATATACCTCCTATAGATTTTGGGTTCACAGAAGTGATGAAAATCACTTTTGACTTGACGTGTGCGTTATTCCATCGGGTCCTAAACTTTTCGGTAATTTTTCCCCATAAGCTAACACGGATTATGTTACACCTGGATATTAAATGTTAGGTCGTTATCTTGAGAGAGAGATGTATTAAGCGTAAAGCTTGCGAGGACTTACTCTTGATGTTGGAGGTGTAGAAACACTCTATCACTTGATCTTGTGTCATGTACTTAAGGTGTCATTTCTTTAGTGGATGTCAAGTGGAGGTTGTCACTTGAAATTATGTGGAGCTCACCAATGACATCTAAAAGACGTAAAAGTAAGTTCGTGTAACGTGATGTTTATGTGCTAAGTATTGTAAATGGGTAAGTATTGAGTTACCGAAGAGGTCAATGTTGGTGTCAGCAATTGCATAAAACTCTTGGAAAGTCTTTAGCCTAAACTTGTCTTCTTCTATTATGTGATCTCTGAGTGATGCTGGGAGGAATGTTCTTTTGTCACTGAAAGAGATGGAGTGTTTGTAGTCAGAGACACGGTAGTACTTCTTGTTGGGATTGACCATGAAGTTTTTCCATTTGTATACTGTGGTCGCCATCAATTCTTCTTCAAACCGAATTGCCCGGTTTGCCGAAATAAAACCTTGAACTGCATTTCCCTACAGTCGTATTGATACGAAAAAATCAGTTTTGTATATTTAGAAGAAAGAGATTTCAATGTACCTTGGAGTCAAAGAGGAGGAATTCAATGCCTTTAATATTCTTCTTGTACGTATTTAAAAGCTTAGAAACATTATAAGGAACATAAAAATTTTAAAACAAAATGGGCTTGAAAAAGGAAAAGCACATCAAAAAGAGACCAAGACATACAAAATCGAAGGCCTAAAATTCTGCAATTGTAAATTCGAGATAGCTGTGAGCATTGGTCATATATTCATATTCTTTTGTTTCTTTTAAATTTTCTATGTTTGTGATTTTGATTCATAAATCATACTATCGAGATAGCTGTGAGCATTGAATGACATGTCAATGCAAAAGTGCTTTTAAGAAATTTTTAACAAAAGAAATCCGTGATTTATAGAAAGTAAATGATGTTACCTTTCTCAATAGATGACAGATTAAAGAACTTATAAGCTAGTCATTTTTTGGGAGTAATATAAATTAGTCACTAAAAACATGTAAGTTGTAAAATTTAGTCCGTGAATTATGATTTTTTACTTTTTTTGGTTACTCTTTGTTGTTGCTTCGTTTGGATCACTTCGAAAACCCATAGTATAGTAATAATTAAACGAACAAATATGGAAGCTATAGATGTTAAAATCAATCAAACAATTTTCAAAACCCGCTTATCAGTATAATCTCGAAAGGAAAAAGGGAAGACAACGAATGTAAGGGTAACAAAAAGAAAACGAGGTATTCAGATTGTTGTACCTAATAAAGCAAGGGTCGGGAATATTTGACATTGATGATCTTCTAGGAAAACGCTAGGGGTTGTTTTTTCACATGAACCATATTAGTTTGAGAGAAATGAGAATATAAGAAATCACTAAAGATTAAACGAATTAGACAAATACTTGCAGTAAGGAACATTAGAAAATTGGAAGAGAAACTTTTATGATTAATTTCATTAACATTTATCACTTTTAAATATATTGTGGATCAATGCCCATTTAGTTTTCATCGATTTTTAATAAAACTAATGCTTAAACGTAGAGTGTGGGATGTATAAAAGGTGAGTCACTAAATGAGTTTTTTAAGAATTGTTTTAGAAAATTTATGCTGACATGACATCATTAGAAGAGATTAAAAATTCTGATGTAGATGGCTTAAGAGGTCTCAAAACCTTGTTTTTATTAGTATAGATAAAGATAATAATACTAATAATAATAATAATTCAGACACATATATGTATCAAAATCTAATATAGAGACATTGATCACCTTCAGAACAATTTTTTGCAGACATTTAAACTAGCATTTTAGGAAGTCCAGAACTAGTGAACTGTCATTTACTTTTACCACTCTTACATTGCTTTCTACTACTCTTCACAAGACTTTCACTAAACTAGATACATGATCATAACTATTTTGTTATTCGATCAAGAAAAATAAATGGTTCACATGTTGATAGTCACAATCACATTCTTTTTTTATATCTCTTATTCGCTGCTTATGTAATTGACGTAACTTCAATTTATTCTTCTTTTTTTGTGAAAATATTTTTCTTGAACAATGTATAACTATTATATGAATTTTTAAGTGCATATAATAAGACCTCTTAATATACATGAGATTTGCATCGAAAATTAAGGGATCACATTGCTGACTTGTTCAAATTTATTTTACTAATTTGGTACAATGTCTTAGATGCATAGACAGTGTTTGTAGAAGAAAAAAAAATCTCTAAACGTGACAAAATATTCATATATATGTAAATACTTTATTATTACAAACATATAAGTTAATTCTTTAATTTACTCTTTTTCTATTGGCAAAAAGAAAAAGAAAAAAAAAACTTAAATTTACAGTATATAAGAGAGAACCACACTCACAATATCTCCATGTTTTACATTGGATCTCTCATAAGGTATATAGCCTCTCTTTTAAGGTTTCTTCTTCTTCTTC
Source organism: Lepidium sativum (assembly GCA_023374145.1). Lineage (NCBI taxonomy): Eukaryota > Viridiplantae > Streptophyta > Magnoliopsida > Brassicales > Brassicaceae > Lepidium > Lepidium sativum. Next base: position 64,755 of record JAKUCM010001164.1, on the reverse strand, counting down.
TTCTTTCGTTTTTCTTCATGTATTACAAACATATGACTTATGTTACACTGTTGTGTTGCAGGGGAAAAAGAAGCCATGTCGCTTCATTACGAAGAGAGCAAAATATTGGAGTTTTATGATCCCACATTATGCCAACTCGAATCAGACATAAGCATAATTACCCTAAACAGAAAAGGTTTCAAACGTTATGTATATCGTCCCATCGTCGGGCACGATATACTTATAAGTCAATTTCTGGTCGACGATCGACATCTCCAAATCAAGCATATAACGGACGAATACTATGGACACAGCCAAGAGGAGCTTTCTCAGCTCCTTGTTTGCCATTTTTCTTGGTACATGGATACTAACTGGACACCTTTTGCTGATAAGATGTCGAAATATGTACGAGACATGAATTGCGAAGGAGAACATTTCCGGATTGAAGCTGATGAAGGAATTGGTAAGTTGTATGTGATGAATGAAAGCAGAGGTTGGCCGAATTCGTTTTGGAGGAATGATAATATTCAGCAACGTACTAATGATCTTTGTACTGTATGTCAAGAGAACTTACCTGATGAAGAAGTTGCTCGTTTGGGGTTACCATGTTGTCATGTTTTTCACAAAGTGTGTCTAACTCAATGGATTTGGAGCAATGGTAATAACTGTCCAACTTGCAGACAAGAGTTCTGAGATATCATCGATCTGCTTCTTCGTTAATAATGTCTGTTTTAGGACTGGTTTTATGACCTCTAGAAGTCGTAGCTATTGAACTCGCTGTAGTTTTCCTTTGCGTCTAGTTTCCTCCAGTCTCGAATAAATTAACATAATGTGTCGAAAGATTCACTGGTCTTTTCAAGTTGTCCACAATTTTTATGAAATGTCGTTAATCTTTATTGCTAGAGTTTACGTATCAATTATCATTCGAACTAGCCTCATCATTGTTAATAAAATCTATGATTTCAAAAACCTCTGTCTAAACCACAAATGCTCCTTAACCCTAGCCAAGTGCATCGATTAAAACCCATTTAAACAAGGCTAAACAAATATCTAAAGAATATTTAAATAATTAATCATTTGTGTGTTCTTGACCATAAATAATAATAAACATATAACATCATTCTCAATAATGACCAATGTTTAAAAAGTCGGGTTAGACAACAGCCTAGTGTAATTGGATAGATTAAACAGTTATTGTACATAAACGGTTAAAACGATGATTAGATGGTGGTTACAGCAACTAAGACTTCTAATGGAGTTCTTACCATTTGTTTATTAATTTTTTATTTTTAAATAATTAAGCATTGTTGGTTAATGTGTAAGTGTAATGGTGAGACTTCTAAGGCCACCATTATCAAGAGTTTCTTAAGGGTTTAACTTATTTTATTATTAAAAATTTAAGAAACTTTTAAGAAATCCTATGAAAGTTTCTTATTTAAGAAACTTTTTGATGGGTTTCTTAGCTTATTTTATTATTTTATTATTAAAATATATTTTTTAACTCATTTTTTCTCATATATAATCATTTAATAATATTTAAGAAACTCTAATAAGAACTCACCAATAATGTTGCTCTAAGAGAGGTTCTTAGAATAAAAAAAATTAATAAACAATGAATTAATATGAAATTGAAAATTATTATTTATTGAATGATTAAAACATGAACATACAACAATTTATAACTAATCTTGATCACCAAATTTTTCCCAAGTATTTTCAATTAAATCATTTTTCAACTGGTCATGAATCCACCGATCACAAACATGACTCCGAATTTGAAACATATTACCGAGATTCATAGGCATGTCGGTAGAATATGACATATCCACCTGAGAACTTCTGGATACGTCTCCTTCTTCAAATTCAGATGTATCATACTGAGTGTATCCATCTCATTCATTTTCCACTATCATATTGTGCAGTATGATACATGTTCTCATAATCTTCCCGATTTTTTCCTTGTCCCATATAAGAGCCGGGTTTTTCACAATCGCAAATCGAGCTTGCAATACTCCAAAAGCACGCTCCACATCTTTTCTGGTTGCTTCTTGAACTTTAGCAAACAACTCCGCTTTAGGACCTTGAGGGAGTGAGATAGATTGGATAAATGTATGCCATTTTGGATATATACCGTCGGTGAGGTAGTACGGCAAATCATACGTGTGTCCGTTGACCATGTATTGTACCCTTGGAGCTCGACCGTGTATAATGTCATCAAAAACAGGTGACCGATCGAGGACGTTGATATCGTTTAAGGTTCCTGGAGGACCAAAAAAGCGTGTCATATCCAAAGATCTTGTGATGCTACAGCCTCTAAGACAATTATTGGCTTTCTTGATCCACGGGTGTATTGTCCTTTCCAAGAGGTTGAGCAATTTTTCCACTCCCAATGCATACAATCAATGCTCCCTATCATCCCGGGAAACCCGCGTATCTCTCCAATATCGAGTAGTCTTTGAAGGTCCTCTGGTGTGAGTCTTCGTAAATACTCATCTCCAAATAACCATATTACTCCCTCAGTGAAATTTTCTAAACACCTAAGTGCTGTGGTTTCACCGAGTCGGAGATATTCGTCAACCGCGTCAGCCGGAAAACCATAACCAAGCATACGAATAGCTGTCGTACACTTTTGTAGTGCTGAGAGGCCGAACCTTCCGACCGCATCTCTTCTTTGTTGAAAGAAGGGAACATTTTCCGAGAGGCCATCGACAATACGCATGAATAATGGTCTGTTCATGCAGAAACAATGTCTGAATAAATGACTCGGATACGTCGGATCCTCACTGAAGTAGTCATTCCATAAACGGATGTGGCCTTCTTCGCGTTTTCGTTCTATGTAAGCACGTTTCCTCTGTTTTTTTGCTCGAGCATCCTCTATGTTGTTGTACGTATCTTCAAAAGCGTCTTCTAAAGTTTCATCCAATCTTCGGTCGAGTTCATCGGTCGAAGATGAGGACATTTTACCAAATTTTTGAACTTGATATAGAATTATTCAAGAGAATGAACGATTACATACATTATCAAACAACAAATTATATTCCACACCCCAAAAAAAACAAATTATATTTGATACTAATATATAATCTTGGTCTGATATATCATTTTCACATCCGTTCCAATAACCAATCAACGTATCAAGTTTTCAATTGTGATGATGATAAAATAAAGAAACTTCGATTTTTTTTATTTTTTTCTGAGTTGACTATAAGAGATATCACATAAGTATACTTGACAAATTTAGAGAAATTTTCTAATTCATTTTGATTAGAATAAGTGTAGTCAATATATGTTTCCTAAAATAAATAAATTTGGTCTGAGCAAGTTTCGATTAAGAGTGCTTTATTTAAGAAAATATGAAAAAGAAAGATGTGATAGGCGTGCATGTATTAAGTAGATTCATCACATAGTTTCACAATGTAGTTTACTTTCATACAATAGCTTTGTTAACAAGAAGAAACAATACCTTAAACAAGAAGACAGTAGAGTAGAGAGATTTTACAGGTTCTGAGTACAAAGAAGAGCAAACGAAATTGCTCATACCCTAATACAAACTGACTTATAAAGGGAAGATAGAGCAACAAAACACTTGTGAAAGAAAAATCCAAAAGGGAATACAAACATAGAAGAGACTATCCGTGAGTGAATATGGAAGAGACATCAGCTTTTGTCTTCAGTGGGCACATGCTATTGTACTTCACCTAAAAAAAAAAAAAAAAGAGATCATAAATCAAATAAAAAAGACAACCAAATATCAAGCCAAACTAATATAAACCACTGTTTCAGTTTCAATTCCAAAGATAGAGAGCTAAACAAACGATCATTTTTCACAAAAAAGCAGAATTACTTTGAGCTTTAGGTTTAACTCCATCTCGGTTAGTGGCTCTTTCTTGTTTAATAAACTCTGGAATAGGTTATTCTTAGAGATTCTTTCTTTTCTTTCCAACATCTCTGCAAGCTTTTCCAGTTCCTGTTCTTTAGCAGTCTTCTTCTTATTAGCCGCTTTAGCATCCTTGACTCCCATTGGTATACCCTCTTCTTTTGCCACTGCCTCTCCTCCATCCACATCCACATGAGTTTGTTTGCGTTTCTCTTTTCCACCATCCTTGTCCACATACACTGAACACCATTTCTTATCGTGTCTGAGCTCTCTCCAAGCGTGTTCAAGTGTGAACTTGAACTGTTGGTCATTGTAGAAGATGTCTAACGCATGTTTCATCACATCATTATCATTATGCCCACTCCTTTGTTCCCTTAAAGCTGCTTCATAGGCACCAACAAATTTGCACACCTGGTCGTTGATCCGAGACCATTTTTGCTTGTATTGACTTGCCTCTCTAGGTGTTGTCCCACTGAGTTGTGGATTCGAATTGTAATAGTCTTGGATCATCTTCCAAAATGTCTCACTTCTCTGTTCATTGCCTACCACAGCATCCTTGCTCGTGTTCAGCCAAGCCCCTATGAGGATTACATCCTCTTGGGGCTCCACTTCCTCCTTTGACTGACCGCAGAGTCATCTTGACTCTGGCTACTGCACCAGAGAACTTCTGATGATCCTAGTTCAAATGTGCTTTGACTGTTTAAAAGGCTCATAAAACCTTGGTTTGAACTCATTTTTAAAGAAGTCTCTATGTTTCTCTAGTAGGAACACAGAGGATTATATATGTGAATGTTTGTTTAACTCCTACTTAAGTTAATTCCAAACATTTAGAGACAATTGAATTATGTCTACCTACTACTTAAGTTAAGAAAATTAGTTGAGAACAAACCAAGTGTTTAATTTAAAGATTTGACATATATATGTCTCTTAATTGAACATTTAAGGTGAATGATTGAACAGATAAATGGTTTATTGTTTTCTATTAATGAACATATATTTGTTTAAGTTTCAGACTCTACTTCACCAAAACTACGTTTAAAGGTTTCTAAGCTAACAAATTGGGGAAAAGTAAAGACAAGATCTTACCAGGGACAGCTAACAAATTCGATCTTCTTCTGCGCTTTGTATGGTACACAACATTTCCTCTGTTAATATCAAAACAACTATATTAGAGTGACAAAGATATTACAACAGTAAATTGAAAAAGACATGGAATTTCTACAAACCTCATAGTCTTCACAGACGAAGTACCTCTTCCTAGGGAGGTAGTCATAATGATCCTCCTCATCCTCCTTCTACTTCTTGATTGAATACCTTTCATCATCATCCATTTCCTAATCCTGCAAAATCAGAAGAAGAAGTCAGCAACACAAATAAATTTCAAAACAAATAATAAACAAAATGAAACCAAAGATCATATCCCAGATTCATTTGATAACTTAAAGAACACTAAAACAATCCCAAAGCAAATTGAAGAACACTAAAACGATCCTCTATTCGAAAAGCAAACCCCCAAATCGATTTGAATAATTTTTGAAAACCCTAATCGACATGAAAAAAACCAAGATTGATTCGAAAGCAAAACGCCAACACTAAATCGAGCCCTATAACCCCTAATATGCGAATCAAAAATCCCCAAAAAATTGAAACCCTAGATCCCCAAATTTTCGAACCCTATTTCCCCAAAACGCAAACCATAAACCCCAAAATATGCAAGAAAACAACCTAAGCTAATCAAAATCAAAGAAAAACCACGAGGATTACTTTGATTTACCTCTGAAAACGAAGAACCCTAGATCGCCTCTCAATCGCCTCTTCCTTTTTTTTTTTCGTTTCTCTCGCGAAAATGAATTTTTTTTCCCCGAAGTGTAAAGACAGTCAACTCGCCGTATCAATCTGCACAAGCCACATGGCTAAGAACTCGACTCTTAAATTGCTTATTTAAGAAATGATTCTTCATTTTCTCCGCAAATTTATTACTATTATATTCATTTGTTTTTAAGAACCGTTTTTAAAAACGACTTAAGGTTAACCCCTTAAGCAGTGACCATATTTTAAAAATAAAAAATAAAAATTCAATAAAATATATTTATTACAAAATAATAGTAATAATTTGACTTTTGTGAGTTTAGCCTTGATAAAACAATGTTTTAAACGATAAACATTTACTTTTTTATAATAATTAATTATATATTTATTATTTCTTATATTTATATTATATATAGTTAATTTTTTTATCAAATGAATTTATTTAAAAACCGTCTAAACCACCTAAAATCGTTACTAGTCTTTTTTGGTGGTAGGTGGAAAGTTACCTCCTGTCTAACACCTAACATTTTTTGAGTATTAATAATAATAGTCGAACAACTATTTATCTGTTTACAAACGACAAATCCTTCTGCTCGAAGGTCCTATGAAAAGCGAGCATTTTTGGACCGCCTCGAAGGATCACTCAAATTCGACCCATCTTGTTTATCATAATCATATAGGAACTCTTTCCATTCTCCCTTTTCGCCTCCTAAACATTGCTTTTGAGCTAGTTTTACCAAATTTACCAGAATCTAAGCCACTTATATATATTTACCAAAATTCAATACCTGAAACTTTAATGAAATTCGCCCAAGAATAGAGATATTTTACCAATATTTACAGGAAAAATACTTACTTTTTTTCAGTTGTGGCTAGAATATGTTCTGGCCGTAGAAAAGAGTGGCAGTATTCAGAGAGCCTATACAAGGAAGACCGACAAATAAGTTAGGAGTTTTCTGCATATTTGAGAGTTTGGAGTAGTGATTTTTTTAGTGTGCCATTATTCTTTTTGGATTCCATCTGATATAATTAAATATAAGCATAAATTCCTTACTTTATGGTGAAATATTTTGGTGTATATATGTGATAAACAAAAAATGGTTATATATATCAATAAATGACTTGACATACGTATTTAGATTTTAAAAAAGTTTTAGAATACAAGTATTAGGTTATGGATTATTGTTTGTCGATCTAATTATTAAAAAAAAAACAAATAAGCCAATGCATGTCATTAAAAAAATCCATTCATAACCAAATTATAGTTTTTCATAAACTCGGTATTTGATTTTCTAACATAATTACAAACTAACAAGTAACCAATGCAAGAAAAAAATGTGAATATCACATGATATTTGTGGCCCATATATTACAAGCCATATGTCACATGCATTAATTATAAAACCCAACAGAAACTAACGTACTTATTTAGAGAGATGTTCCAAAAGGCTGATACGTTATAAAGTCACCCACATGGAAATGCCATTTATAATGCCCAACATACCAAGGCGTCACATATCGCCACACAAAACAAAACCAAAACGTTACATCCACACGAAATACTCCAATTATAATATCTTTTTTATGTTTTCATTTTCATATTCATCATCTATGCCCAAACAAACCCTAATCATTACATGAGTATATAATATAGTTTTTTGGTTAACCGCAAATTTCGATGGAAATCCTAGTTTTTGTATATCCGTAAACAATCTTTAAATATTTCTTTTGGAAATACTCATGTTCTCTGCACAAGATGAAACTTGAACTGGTAACTTCTCAGGCTCACCTACTTGGAGTACAGCTACTAGAACTAGTTCATCCAGATTCGAATATATAATATAGTTAATTTTTTTTATTAAGTAAATGGAAAGTTTTAACTCATGTATTGATCAGTAGTGTTGGTCTCAACCAACAGGACGACGAATACATCACTTAACTACAATATCACTTATTCTACTAACAAAAACTCGAAACACATCCCAAACTAGATTTCTTCTCGACTTTTCTTCTTTCTCTACCGAAGAAGAAGAAATCCAGGTTATAAAGAAGAGGAACCATAACGACCAAACATAAAAACACAAGTACTGGTCCAAATATCCATAACATCAACGGTAAAGCTGCATAAAACAACCGATTCCCAACTGTATTCAAAACAAACCCTCTCTCTAAAAGCTCGGCCACATACTCTTCCGGCGTTATCATCATCTCTCCCTCCAAATCCGGTGGAAAAGGAGTGTTGATAAGGATACTGACTTGGTTAATGAATCGAATCGAGAGTGAGTGAGAGAAGAAAGAGAAGAGGAAGATAGTGAGAATCGTGACGTATTTTAGAGCTACCATGAACTCTCCATGAGCTCCATATATAGCATCGTTTAGAGGCTTCTTCACTGCATAAGTACTGCTTATAACTGCAGCTAAACCAGCACAGAGAAGGATTGATGTTGTTGCCATTAAAGTTGATCCCATTATACAGTTTCTTAGCGTTTGAACGGCTAAGATGTTCTTTTTCTCGTTGTCCTGATTGACAAAAACACATATATAACCATAAATACAGCCACGAAAATTCATAAAAATATCATGACTAAGCGGGTTAATGTTACCTTGATGATGGAAACGACCCAGAAACGACGAGCTCTAGAGTTAGTACCGATGACGGTGGAGAGAGGTTGTGTACGTAACTTGTGCCACAAGTAAACATGGTAAGATGCATATGCCATTAGCCCTAGTGGAACTAAGATTACATCTAAGTAACATTCTCTCCACTCCATTTCTTCTACAGGATTTATCGCAGTTCGAGTCTTTCTGTGTGTGTGTGAATTACAACGCTGATTTGGAGAAGAAAAAGAGCCTATTTATAAGGAAAATGATAATAAATTGCTTACCAAAATTATTTTTAAAAAGAAGATGAAAATGACGTGGCAGATTTGATTATCAATTTATAAGTGATCTCTAGTTGGTGCCCATTTTCTAAATATGCAGTTTTGATTTTCTATCGACCATTATAATCTCAAACTCTTGTTTTTAACTATTTCTCCGAAATATTATTTATGTAAATTATTTTTTCTTTCTTCTAATTTTATTATTTTTATGATAGTGTATAGTTTATAAGAATATCAAAGAAATTAAATAGATTAGCTATTTCGTACTATTTAAATGAAGGGGTGTTGTTTGGATGTTCGATGTGTTAACCACAGTTTATCAGCGCTACACGCAGAGGTCGATGTTGTACTATGGGCCATGGAATCGATGGTGGCTATCCAGGCATTGGAGGTAGAGATGTCGACGGACTGTGAGGTGGTGGTGCAGATTTTTGTTACTTCAGGGAAGGACCAGCTTTTCTACCCTACCAAGAAGACTTTGCACGACTCCGCAGTCTATTCTCGTTTTTCTCCCTTTCGATTATCCCACGTGATCTCAACTATATAGCTGATGTTTTCGCCAGGTTTGTCAGAGAAACATGTTATAGTTGATTGTATTGAACCTTGGTTTGTGTAATATTGCACTTTATAAGATTGCCGTTGACAAAAAAAATGAACGTTCATGCATTTTATATATTGATTCAAGGGACTATATATGTGTTAGTTTATTTTTATATATTTTTATCAACAATTGGATCATCCTTTCTATAATCTAAAGGTTAAAACTTTTTTTCAATATACTTTTAGTAGTAGAAAAAATCAAATTTTTGATATTAGAATTATTAACTGAATAATTTTTTTATTTTTTTAGATTATTCTAACATCTAAAGACATGTATGTGTTTGTTAATTTATATATTGGCTAATTTTGACTTTTGATAAATATCAAACCATATATTACCATTTATAAATTTAATAAAAAAGGATTAATTGAAAATATGTTAGTAAACAATCTAACCATTAGATTGATAAAACTTGATTCATAACTTAAAAATTTTAGTTAGAGTGGGTAAAATTTGATTTCAGTATATAATATTTAATTAAATAAAAAATAACCCAAATAAATAACACGTTCCTTAACTATTATAAATATAGTTAAGAAAGAAAAGGAATCGATAAACTATAGTGTACGATATAACTTCTCAAAAATAAAAATGAGTGAAATCTGACGAGGACCATATTCAGATATTAAGAGTGATGATAATTTGATTATAATTAGTCTATAAGATAAAAAGTTGACAAGAAAATGAACTATTATATCTGAGATAAGACAAGACATTACGAATTATTTTCCCTTTTTGTGTGTCTTTACTCACTTATCTTCCGACACATTGGAATCCTAGCTATTATCTCCACAATCTCATCAAACTATCTATTTGATTACTTTTTTTTAATGATTACTTTCAATATATTACAATTCCTCATGGAGAATCACAATATCAATTTTCAAAGAGACAGCACTAATTTAAACCAATAGGGCTTATGGTGTAAGCATTTCAGAAAATACATTTGGATATTTTGGTTTTTGAATATAAAGATATTTTGGTTATTTGAGCTTGGAAACGAATTCTGGTATTAATTAAGTATATTTGCTGTAAAAGGATCGACTGAATTATTGAATCTTTGGTTACTATTTATGACGAGACAAAATGAGAATAAAGTTATACAAATAATCGTTTAAAAGTATATAAGTTTAATTTGGTCGTTATGTTCTTGGACGGAAATTGCGGCTTGGTTCATATTTTGAGTTTTTTTGTAATTCAAACGTTATAATGCTCCTTCTCTATATCCTCATTAGTTAAAACTAAAGGTAACTTTAAAAGCTAGTTCAATGATCGAGTAATATATTGATTTCCATAATGATTTAAATTTATATTAATTCTTGACCATTCTAATTTTTCAATAATCAAGTGGTTCATCGATCTATATAAGTTTATTTCATGGGTCGCAATGTTAGAAAATTGTTTGTATATCAATTTCTTTTTGGTAAATAGTTTTCCCATAAATTGGTTTCAAGTTCTTCTATAATGAATACATTTTTTTTTCAATTATTGGATGAAAAATTAAGGTTTGTTTTATGGTCTAGTTTATCCCATAATTTCATATTAACTAAAATATGTAGTGAAATAGAATCAAACTCAAAATGTATATATCATTAGTTTATTTATATAACTAGCATAATAAGAAGTGTTCGATCTATAATAAATGAGTTAAGTTAACAGAAAAATTGTCCGCTATTAGTTGTTTTTTCGATAAATTTTATTGGACGTAGTTGTCAAAAGAGTTATAGTACTTGTTTTACATATACAATATAAGCTAGAAGTAGAATCGTATATACAACATTTACATATATAAAATATAGAATCGTATACATATATACAATATAATAGGATAAAAAGTCATCTACATGAATAAGAAAATATAATCCAAAATATATATCTTTTGTAACTGAAAAATATATTATAGCATACTATACATAATTCTACATATATACAGTTAAAAAATTCACATGTATATAGAACAAAGGATTATAGCACATGTCTATAGTTTATAGTATCATAGAAGTATCTTCTTTTTTAAATGCAGAATAAATCGTGAATGAATAAATCTAAGGATTTGACAAATGAAAGATAATAAAAATACGTTGTCCCTCACTAGACAAATTCTTATGCTGCCTCATAAGCAATGCATGCTCCTGAATATCTTTTTTTTTTTTTTATTACTAACAAAGTCATATCGGTTTGTGCATTGTTCGGTATCTTTCTATTCTGATAGGAGTGTAGAGTCTTCTTTAAGTTTTTGTGAGTTTGCTTAATTTAAAGATCACAAATTATAACAAAAGAAAATCCTAAAATCACCCCATACAACTAAACCACTTTATATTTAATATTTTGATAAATCAATAACTTCTATAAATTGAAAAATTCTTTGTTCTCAAGTAAAAAAATTTTAAACTATATACTAATTACCACATAGAGTAGGGTAAAAGTCATGGATTAGCTAGTGCCCCCAGAAATTCTTGGATTTCATGCAATATGAGATTTAATGCCATAAGTCTTATTTGACATTAACAAAGATATTTAAATATCAGATTAAAGAGATGACAATTTTATGTTATTGATAAATTAATAATTACTATAAATTAATAGAAAAACATAATGTTATGTTATTAATTTATAGATACTTAAGTGTATTAAAATATATTATTGTTGATAATGTATAGTCCAATGGTAGTATTCACTTTACAAATCTTTATATACCAAAATTATATTTTTATTCGTTAACAGTATAAACAGATTTTTAGAGAATAAGTTTTAGCTATAAATTGACTCTTGTCAATTTGATTGTCGTTGACAAAGAAAAACCAAAAATGACATTACTAGCAAGCGATGACTTCGTGGGAAGAGTTGTTGAATTCATTTAAATTTGTGTTTAACCCTAGTATCGAATCTTCACAATTCCATGGCACAAGTTTAGATAACACGACCTAATTTTAATTTATTGCATAGCTTTTTTGGGGTGGGGCTTGAAGATCAGCACTTCATGTGAATTTCTTTGATAGTCAGTGTTCTTTAGTTTAGTCATTAGCCACAGATCTGACGTGATGCTTATTAGGCGTTTATGTTCGAATCCCGTTTCCCACTTAAGAAATTATATGCCCTCATCTATGGAATCCAACTGTAAAAAGTAATGCTTTGAATGATTAACAAACTTATTTTCCGGATTGCTAACGCCCAATGTAATAACAAAACCCTAAAATTTCTAACAATATTATATGAGGTAAACACCACTCCATAAAATTGAATTCGAATAGTGAATATGTTCGGACAACCTTTTTTTATAGTTTTCAACAATAACTACCTATGCATTACAACGTAATTTACTGATAGTTTCCAGCAAAAACTAAAGTAATCATCGATAATTTGTAGGAAATTTTCAACCAATACCAACGGGAGACAGTTTTAGCCGATAATATATTTGTATTTTTTTGTAGTGATATAGCAGATGTAAGACTCCAATCACTTGACCAAAAATATTTTTTCCGAATAAGAATTTTGTTTTCTTTATTAACTATTTTTTTTTGAAACCTATATTTCTAATAAATAAACTGAAAAATAAAGTATAAAATTTATAACAAAAGACAGGACCTGAAAAATAAATTGGACCATTTTCTTTGTTGTTGAATATGGTATGTATAGCATAAACAAATAAAAACACCTAAAATTGAGTCAAGTATATATATTGGCGCAATCTCAAATCGATCTACATGATTATCACAAGGAACCAAAATCTAAAATCGATGCGATTTCACTATTATACAAGTATGATGATAAACTCTGGTCATATGAAAAGACAAAAACGTCACGGTAACAAAGATGAGAGAGAGGAAAACTCGAAGATAAACCTCACTGAGGAATTCGATATTGACACTTTTCTAATATAAAGGTAATTCGGTTATAGTCTTAATTAAGGTCATCGATCTATTTCGCATTTTGCTTGGTCCATATATTTTTTGGGTGTAATCATCATAATGACGTGTTTTTATAGTTTCTTTTTGAGACTTGAAACATGTCTATTTAACTTGCAGTAAAAGAGTAGTCTAATTGGGCTTGAGTGCTACAAAATTAGGCTTATGTGGGTTTTCAACATCCATTGAAATATGCTTTTTTAACCTTTAAGGCCTACTTTCTTCATTGAGATGGTATTATGTAACTCACTGTCAGTGTTGGATTAGAACTATGCAGTTCAGTAGCTAAATTCCTACATAATGTATGTAGTATGACTTGATTCATGTTAATATATCTGCTTTTAGTGAACTTATCACCTATTACTAAATTGAAGGTCATCTTAATTATGTAACTCACTTATAAATCACATTTTAGCGATGAAAAAAAAATCAAATTATATTTAATTACAGTTCACAACATATAAAGATTTTAGTGGCCAACTTGCATAACATTAGAGAAAGCATATGTTATAAGGATGGTGTATGAGTTTTCTTTTGTTTGGATGGTCTATGCTGATGAGTTGTTACTATAGATCCATTATTTCCTTTTTGATACCTTATCAGTTATCCATTTTTGTAAAACAGCAAATCAAATCTCATAGACATCGGAAATCAGATCAATCAAAGCCAAAATGGATTGATCTGCAAGAAGTTAAAGAAAAAAAAACGGAAATTGGAAAGTGCATCACTATAATAAAGAGATTTTATACAACTATTTTCCAATAATCATGATAAACCAATAACAATCATGAAAAATCATTATTGATTTGTGGCACGTAGAAAGATCAGAGAATAAAAGCCAGCTAGTTTTTGCAAATTTAATTAAGGTACATTTATTCAATTATTCAAACTGGTTCAATCATTTATCTTTGTTTCTTTATGGTGGTGGTTACTACCACTTTAATTACAACATTAAACTCATAAATTTCATTAAATTGTTTTTTTCTTTGTACGGAATTATAAACCTACTACTCCCTCCCAAAAATGAATAGTGGTTGTTTGTAATAAATGATTAAGTAAGTAATTAATCATTAGAATTAAGAGCAACTAAACTCTAGCTAAAGTAAATTAATGAAAAGTAGTTGACAAAGGCATACAGAAGAAGAAGAACGTGTAATTGTTATAGAGGCCATGTTGTACGGTCCACTACTGCGAATTAATGATTAAGAGATGAATAGTTAAATAATTGTATATGGTGGATTGGTGGCTTATAATGGTCTTGTTTTTTTGAAATTTATACGTTCTTTTTTTGTTTTATATACTATCATAAATGTTTTTCTACTTACTAGAAAGTTTACACCGGAAATAATATAAAAGAACGAAGAGGAAATTAAGACATTATCGAAACACCTTTGGAACTAGAAAATAGAAAGCTAGTTCTGTACTTGAGAATAACTCGACTTTATCAAAGAGATTTGTATATGATTGTTAATCATTTGATTAACGACTCGTTTTTGATTATTAATTCGTACAATAACAAGGATGAATCATCAACAAACTGATCCAATTCAATTTAATTACTCCATCTGTTTTTTAGAAATTTTTTTTGATGTTTTAGAAAAAAATTTGTTTCAAAAAATTGATTTTTAAAATTTTCTATGCAAATTTGATTAATTAATGATTATAAATTATAAAATTACTAGGGTAGAATTATTGAAAATTGTGTATTACAGAAAATTATATACTAATAATTAACTATTAAATATATTTATTAATATGTGATTTTTCTAAAACGTTAAACATTTAGAAACGGAGAAAGTATAATATAATAAATAGTGTTGCCCACTTATAATCTATTAAAAACCGAATTTAAATTTCTGATATAATCTAGCATGATTAATTTCATTAGTATATGTGTATAAGCCAATATTCTGACAAAATAATGTTATGTAAACAATTGTATGCTTTTTGCGTAATCTTTGGTGATATATTCATTGCTTCTCCGCTAGTTCATCAACAGCACATGCAACTCTCGCCAGTCTGAAAATTTCAATGCTAACTATAATATTTAATATTGAATTTCACCAAAAAACAACTATGATATTGAATAACATATTTAAAAATAAGTTTCTTAATTTGCATCAAATCGGCGTCAACCTTTTATTATGCAATTTCATGTAAAATTATGCCGACTTTATTGTTGATTTATATCATAGAAATCATTCAAAGCATATGATTAAGTCGTTGTAACCAATCATTATTTTGCATATATATTTTCAAACATATTCGTTCTTTGGTATTTCTGTTGATTTAACTAGAAAGATATCTTGTAACAAAAAAAAAAAAAAAAAAAACAAAAAACAAGAAAGATATCTTGAGACCTATTTTAAAATTTTATCTTCATAAATCAAGCCAGTCACAAATTCATACCCCATATACACATTTATGTATACATAAAGTTAATTAAAAAAATCAGAAAAATTGATTTCGACTATATTCATTTAACGAATGGTTACATATATTTGCTTACTATTATATTATTCGTGATTTTTTTCAAGAATTAAATCGATAAATCATTATATACAGTTTAAAAAACACATAATAATTTTTTTTTATATAATGAAAATATATCAAATTCACAATGTTATAATCGAATCCTCCTAATACCCACAGATAATAATTTAGATTTGTGAAAAATCCAAACTAATAAATGGTAGATAAAATTTGTAGCATTTAAACTGTTACATACATGTTGCTGAGGACAAATGCCCATTGGTGTAGTCACTTTACAAATTCTTAAGGTACAAAAGATCGAACCCCCTACCGTAGTAAGAATGAGATTTAAAAGGTAATAGGCTAGTTGACAAAAAAAAAATTGTTACATGTTAGAACAAAACCACGTGCCAGCTTATAATACTACTATAATTTTATCTCGATGGATGAATTAAAAGTATTTTAAACTCGAAAATAAAAATGATGGGATCTAGAGAAATATAAATGTCACTTCCTTTTAGAAGAGAAGCTTCCTCTGTTTTCTTTTTCTGTTATTTCTGTTAACTCATGATCATTGTATATATATATATGTGATCGATTGTACAGTTTTTGGTTAAGTTGAATAAGAGAAATTTCTTTTCACTCTTTCAATTCTGTTAATTCTGTTATGGTATCAGAGCTTTTTCTTCCTCATTCTCTTTGATTCTTCTCTGTTTCGTCGGGTTCTTGGCGCTTTCTTCTTCGTCTTCTTCGTCTGTTTGTTTCGTTCTTCTCCTTCACCTTCTTTGCTATGGGAAAGAGAGGGACCAGGCTCAGAAGTCAAGTGTCGCCAACTCCGATCACCGATAATGAATCGCCGAGAGGACATAGATCACCATCGCGGCATCAATCGGAGCATAATCAGCAGATGAATCACACTTTCTCAGTTTCAAATTCCATAGATAATGCGCACAATCCATTCTATCTCCAATCTGGTGATCATCCAGGAATGGCGATTGTCACAGAAGTTTTGAATGGTGACAATTACAACTCATGGCTTGTGACGATGAAAACTAGTTTGGAAGCGAAGAACAAAATGGATTTCGTTGATGGAACTCTTCCTCGACCATCCGAATCAGATCCGCTTTACAAAATCTGGGTTCGTTGCAACAGTATGGTAAAGGCTTGGATCCTTAATGTTGTTTCAAAGCAAATATATGCAAGCATTCTCTATTATCAAGATTCAGCAGCCATATGGACTGACCTTCACCAACGCTTTCATAAAAGTAACCTCCCGCAAATCTACAACCTTGATCAAGAAATCAGTACCTTGAGACAAGGAAGTATGCCTTTATCCGAATACTATACCAAGATGATAACACTCTGGGAACAACAAGCTTCTACCAAAAACATAATGATGAATGGAGGATGCAGATGTTCTCAAGTTCTCAAGTTTGTAGAAGATTATGAAACCACTCGCATTATTCAGTTTCTGATGGGTCTTAATGATGACTTTGCAAACTCAAGGAGTCAAATTCTCAATATGAAACCTCGTACTAATCTTTCTGATATGTACAACATGCTTGACCAAGATGAAAGCCAAAGACGACGCTTAATCATCAATCCCAACCCATCAGCTTTTCAAGCAAAGTTCAATGCCCCTGGTGAATTTTCTCAAGGCAATCACGTCTCTGGTAGTGATAATGGTGCTCAGAAGACTCGTCCTACTTGCTCTCATTGTGGTGTTTCTGGACACACAGTGGAACAGTGCTACAAACTAGTTGGTTATCCGATTGGTTGGAAACCAAAGTCCCAAAGAAGCAGTCAGCGTAATTCAAATGCAGGAACAACTAATCTTGCCTTAGCTGACTGTGGACAATCCAACATCTCTGCAGACTTGAATACAGAACAGATTCAACGTCTCATGAGCTTTCTTGCCTCAAAACTGCATACTCAAGCACCTAAAGTCAATGATGCATCAAATGCAGGAAGCAGCAATCAAAGTTTTATGGCCTCTCAAGTCACTGGTACACATTTTCCTTTCATTTCTTGTTCAATGATTGGGAAAAACAATTACGAATGCCATGCTATTACCAGTAATGATGAAATCTTAGATCAATGGGTTATAGATACAAGAGCTACACATCATGTCTGTTATGATAAATCTCTGTTTCATGGACTTAGAGAGTTAACCAAAAACAATGATGTTAAGTTGCCTACAGGAATTGCAGTTAAGATTGTTGGTATGGGAAATGTCAGATTGAGTGACAAACTTCTGCTGAAAGATGTGTTATTCATTCCTCAGTTCAAGTTTCATTTACTCAGTGTCAGTGCTCTCACATCAAGTATGAAATGTAGTTTTTCATTTGACTCTCAGAAATGCATCATACAGGACAGTACTCAGGAGTTGATGATTGGAACGGGTAGTCTTCACTCTAAGCTTTACTTCCTTGATGCTGCTTGTTTCTGTACTTCAACAGCTGCCAAAGTATGCAACTCCGTTAAATCTGACAGTGAGTTTTGGCATCAACGCTTAGGACATCCATCTCAGCAAATACTAGAGTCTCTTGCATCTGATTTGTCTATATCTGTCAAAAAAAATGCAAGCTCTTTTCACTGTAAGACTTGTCATTTGGCTAAGCAAAAACACTTACCTTTTACCCCTAGAAAGAATAGATATAATAAAGCCTTTGATCTGATTCATATAGACACATGGGGTCTGTTTATGATGCCCTCTTATGATGGATATAGATTCTTTCTCACAATTGTAGATGATTTTTCTAGAGCAACATGGATTTATCTACTGAAAAACAAATCAGATGTTGTGACCTTATTTCCTTGTTTCGTTTCAATGATTGAAAACCAATTTGAAACTAAACTCAAAGCTGTTCGTTCTGATAATGCTCCTGAGTTGAACTTCAGTAATTTCTTCAATAAGCAAGGCATTGTATCATATCGTTCATGCCCTGAAACACCACAGCAAAATTCAGTGGTTGAGAGGAAACATCAACATCTCCTTAATGTTGCAAGAGCCTTAATGTTTCAGTCACAATTACCACTTCAATACTGGAGTGAATGTCTCATGACTGCAGTGTTCATCATAAATCGTCTTCCAACACCTCAGCTTGATGGTAAAACACCTTTTGAGTTACTTATGAAAAAACTGCCTGAGTACACACATCTGAAGACCTTTGGTTGTCTGGCATATGCTTCTACGTCTACTCATAATCGTCACAAGTTTGCTCCTAGAGCAAAGGCTTGCGTGTTCATTGGTTATCCGATAGGTGTCAAGGGATTCAGACTGCTGGACATTGAATCCAACTCTGTTTTCGTATCAAGACATGTGATCTTCCATGAAAATATATTTCCATTTGCAGATTCTGAAAAGAATGAAGCTATAGAAGACTTGTTTCCAACTCCAGAGAAATCATCTGACAACATATCTCATCCAGATGATGCAGAACAAGCGGAAACAGTGAATGATTCTCCTAGACAACATCTTGACATTACACAAAGGCTTAGAACTTCAAAACCTCCTGCACATCTAAAAGACTATCATTGCTACAATACGACTTCCAACATTGAATATCCAATGGCCAAGATTATATCTTATGACCACTTATCAGATGGTTTTAAATGTTTTCTTGCAGCTGTCACAAAAGAATTTGAGCCAAAGACTTACCCTGAAGCTTGCAGGCACGACATTTGGAATGATTCAATGAAAGATGAGATAGCAGCTTTAGAAAATGCTGATACATGGGAAGTTATGACATTACCAAAAGGAAAACATGTCATAGGCAGCAAATGGATATACAAAGTTAAATATCTTGCAGATGGTGCAGTTGAAAGGCACAAGTCTCGTTTGGTGGCAAAAGGTTACACACAGAAGGAAGGATTGGACTACATTGACACTTATTCACCAGTTGCAAAGTTGTCTTCTGTGAAACTTCTTCTCGGTTTGGCTGCAAAGCTAGGATGGTCTTTGTCACAGTTAGATATATCTAATGCTTTCCTTAACGGTGATTTAGATGAAGAGATATACATGCAATTACCTCCAGGATACACTTCCAATAAGGGGGACTCACTTCCATCTAATCCAGTGTGTAAACTCAATAAATCCATTTATGGATTGAAGCAAGCCTCGAGACAATGGTATCTGAAATTTTCTGATACTTTGATCAGTCTTGGCTTCGAGAAATCAATGTCAGACTATACACTCTTCACAAAAACCACGGCAAACACATTTGTTGCAGTCCTCGTTTATGTTGATGATATAGTTGTTGCAAGCAACAACAATGAAGCAGCAGAACAAATCAAAAATGATCTTAAGGCATGCTTCAAATTAAGAGATCTGGGTGATGTAAAATACTTTCTTGGACTGGAGATTGCTCGATCTCAGGAAGGGATTTTCATTTGTCAAAGAAAGTATGCGCTTGAGTTACTTGATGAACTAGGACTTCTTGGATGCAAACCTTCTTCTGTACCCATGGAGCCTAATCTGAAGCTGTCTAAAGAAGGTGATACTCTGATGGAGGATCCAACTATATATCGAAGTATAATCGGTAAACTTATATATCTGACTCTCACGAGACCAGATATATGTTTTGCTGTTCATAAGCTAGCTCAATTCTCATCTCAGCCATGCATAAATCACTATCAAGCTCTTCTAAAACTAATGTGTTACATTAAAGGGACTGCAGGACATGGATTGTTCTATTCATCTTCTCCTAATATTGATCTAAAGGCTTATGCAGATGCAGATTGGGCATCATGTCCAGACACGAGAAGATCTGTCACAGGTTATGCAGTTTTCCTAGGGGATTCCTTGATATCTTGGAAGTCTAAAAAGCAAGACATTGTATCTAGATCTTCCGCAGAATCCGAGTACAGAAGCATGTTTCATGCTGTATGCGAACTTGAATGGATTTTAAAGCTTCTTGGAGATTTTCGTGTTAAAATACAGAGTCCAACGACAATGTACTGCGACAATATGGCAGCGATACACATCTCCAACAATCCAGTGTACCACGAGCGTACCAAACATGTCGAACTTGACTGTCACACCATTCGAGAACGAGTTGAAAGAGGCATCTTGAAACTTGCTCATGTACGAACCGATTTACAGATTGCCGATCTTCTTACAAAACCACTATATCCAACTCAGTTTCGAACTCTTTTAAACAAGATGAGCATTCGATCAATCTTCATGCCATCTTGAGGGGGACTTTTAGAAGAGAAGCTTCCTCTGTTTTCTTTTTCTGTTATTTCTGTTAACTCATGATCATTGTATATATATATATATATATGTGATCGATTGTACAGTTTTTGGTTAAGTTGAATAAGAGAAATTTCTTTTCACTCTTTCAATTCTGTTAATTCTGTTACTTCTATATATGAATAAAAATAGGAAAAGCTAATGGGTTCACAATCACATGGGGTGGTTCAATGAAAAACCGAAACCGCACGAACAATGACGTGTAAACACAAGGCTTTTACCGGCACGACCACTTCTTAGATTCGTCCGTAAAAGTTAACTCTTCTTTGTCGTTTTTCTCTAATTTAAAACCCTAAATTTTACGAATAATTTATATCAAAATATCTAGAATTGGGAAAAGTGAAAAAGTTAAAGATGACTCAATTAAGTATGGACATTCGAGTACATGTTCGGGTTCGGGTTTAAGATTTTTCGAGTGTCGGGTTTTCAGTTCTATAACCCATTCAAGTATTTTTAATTTTCGGGTCGGATTTGATTCAGATATAGATCGGGTTCAGATTCGAGTATTTATATATAAATCTATATAAAAATTTAAATAAGTAAATATTTGATAGAACTAAGTGTATGAAAACTTAAAATTTAACAAAAATATTTTGGGTATCCCTTCAGTTCTGGTTTGGGTTTGATTTTTCATGTATATAAATATAAAATCTATTAAGGTATTTTTTAGAGTTCGGTTTAAGTTCGATTCTTCTTTTTTCAGTCGGTTCTGATTCAGGTTTCAAGTATCAAATTTTATGCCCTAAGTCGAGATCTAATGTATGAGATTCGTGTGGACTGTTTATACTGTGAAGTCGTTTGCTTTGGAAACTGAAGCCTTCCCCATGTTTCTTGTCTCCTTCTCTCTCTTACCACAACACTTCCACTTCACTTTCTTACTTTCTTTCTAAGTTATTTCTTTTTTCGAGGAGTTTGACTATATATCAAGATTCAACTGTTGATAAAAGAAAACATTGTAATGTTATTGGTCATTTGTTTTGGATTATCAGAGATATACTGAACCTTAATACCAAAAACACAACAGAAAGCATTTTCTCTATCGGGATCGAGTTTAAACTACTTATCCACCACACCATTGATCTAATAATTGTAATCAACGATCAAATTTTAATAGGTAGGATTGTGCGATTTTCTCGAATTGAATTTTGGTTATAAAATTGGACACTACACTATTGACTAAATCCATTCTCGTATGTATTTAAATTTTTTGGGAGGATGAAATAACAGGAGTAAACTAAATATTTGTAAATAATTTGAAATGCAATAATGTCAATTAGAATAGTGTTTATTAATTGCCGATTTCAAACGCAGTCACAAAAGCATAAACAAACATGGCCTTAATAAGGAATTATTAAGTTAAGAAGGTCAAACAAGATGTAGTACCCCAACTAAAGGTTTTCAAGTTGGTAATTAAGAAACCCAAAAGCATATGATTAGTCCAATATTTTAACAATTTCATTTGATGTGCTAATTTAATAATTAATTAAAACGAGATTCCCAAATGTCATCCACACCTCTATATATCTTCCTAATCTCCAAAACCTACCATGTCTCCATCATTACACAACACAACATAGAGAGAAACAGACAGACAAAACACAGAACAGAGCCATTTCTTCTTCTTCTTCTTCAACCATGGAAGCCAAGAAGTCAAACAAAATCAGAGACATTGTAAAGCTTCAACAGATCCTCAGGAAATGGCGTAAAGTTGCACACGCATCAAAACAAGCCAACAACAACAAAGTTGACAACGTAGAAGACAACAACAACAACAGCAGCAACAACAATAACATTAACAACAATGGAAGTGGAAGCAAGAGCATCAAGTTTCTGAAGAGGACATTATCTTTCACAGACACAACAGCTGTTCCTAAAGGCTACTTAGCTGTCTCTGTAGGGAAAGAAGAGAAGAGATACAAGATACCAACAGAGTATCTTAGCCACCAAGCATTCCATGTGCTGTTGCGTGAAGCAGAAGAAGAGTTTGGGTTTCAACAAGCTGGTATTTTGAGGATTCCTTGTGAAGTTGCTGTGTTCGAGAGCATTTTGAAGATAATGGAGGAAAACAAGACTGATGCGTACTTGACCACTCAGGAGTGCAGGTTCAATGCAACGAGTGAGGAAGTGATGAGTTATCGTCATCCTTCAGATATCCCTAGGACTCCATCTCATCAACCTCACAGCCCAATGTGCAGATAGTTTTTGTTTTTAATTTGCTTGTTGCTTTGAAACTATTCTTCTTCTTCCTCTTCCCCCATGTTCCCACTTTTTCCCTTGGGGATTTGAACTTGTGTACTCTGCAACTTCAATGAGAAAAAGAGTGAGAGATAGAGAGATTTTTGAATAATGGAATGTACAAACTGATCATTGAAACAGACAATATCAATGGAAAGCTCTCTTTTTTATATGCTCTTATATGAATCAAAAACAGACTCAAACTGATTGTTTATCAATAGATCCATCATACATTGTAACCAAATGTTCTCCAGTTGAAAGTCTAAACATATAAATGTAAGCCATCGAATTCACCATACAACCTCTATCCCATTTTGAACCATTCTAATACCAAATCTATGGTATCTTAAAATGTCTCAAAAGTTAATCCGTAACACCGTACAAATGAACATGGAGAAGAATGTGTCAGTTTCAGAAGGATTAGATACAGGACATCTAAACAAAAACAATTATTTACAGGGTTTAGCTTATGTTTTCAGTATCTGCATCAGTCCTTAGAAAACAAACCCACATCAGTCCAAAATGTGATGTTCAATTGAAAGATTGAACCAAGGAATGGTGTGGCTCAATGGTTAACTTACACTTTGACCACTATCTTATTCACATGACAGTTAAGAGTCCTTGTTACAAAAAAGAAAAAGGTTCATGCTTTCTATCAATGCGTCATACAGAACGTTATTTCCGGAACTACCCATGTGTTATAATATGCCAAGTAATCAGAGACTTAAACCTAAACTAATAGAGTTCTTAGCGTAGGTTAAAATAGTGTAAAAAAGATAAGAGTACCTACGGCAATGTACTTATATCAATCATCAAGTAGTGGCTTTGGTTGTTAAACTATATAGATTAACAACGTACAGTATCCTAAGCTTTTTTAAACTGAAGCAATTGCTACTATAAGTATCTTAGTGAATATAATAACAGAGCCACAGAATTCCAGGCAGATTTTTCTCTAAACTAAGTAGCTCTAATTATTGAGCTCACATGTTATTAACGAATAATCCATAACGGAGTACGGCAAAATCAAAAGGCATGATCTTGGAATCCTCCCAAAACCAATTAAGATTCATTACAGAGAGAGAGAAAAAAGGAGTTATTCTCTCTCACTTATGGTCAACGTCAAAGCTTAATTCAGCAATGAGATCTGATAAAACGGAAAGGTCACATGATCTCTGCACCCTGAGACTGTGAGACTTAACCAACATTCAAAGCAATCACTCAATGATATATACATGTGTATATCATCTCCTGAACCTGATCTTGAAGATAGTAGAATACTCATTACTTGAAGAAAGTGCAGGTTCTGTAATAGACAGCAAGATCCAGCAATAGATTTATAACCATAGGCCTCGAAAACTTAAAAAAACCATTGTGACTGGTAACTGTTCTGTACGTCCATAAAACCATTGTGGTTTTCTTTCCTATCCGAGAGTTCATCAGAGGAGGAGAATCAGGAGATGGTAAACAGAAAGCGGTCACCAATAGAATTTGGGCCTATAGTGAGCCGAACATGAACTAAAATGGTACCACAATCACTAATACCGGACCGAATGACCAAAACAAACTATACCAAGCCTAAGTGCACAAGTTGCAGAATCTGTTGTCTTGAATATCTGCTAGTAACTACTTAAGATGATCCCAATATTAAAACCAAGTGGTTAATATTAGCCGTAGGAAGAGTCCTTTGTAAGCTCTTTAGAGTAAGAAGAGAAAAAGAGGTTACTATGCAATGCAAACCATACGAGTTCTTCTGATTACATGATAACGCAACCCAACTCATGTCTCTCTTGTAGTTTCACAAGATTCATGAACATTTATGTTCTGTTCCTTATAAGTTATAGCTTCACAGGAAGCATCATCCAACAGTATTATTTCAAGTAATGGCCTTGTGAGAACCAAAGTCAATACAGATATATAAGAGAGAGTATCAAGAATCCAGAAGTCCTCCATTTTTAATATCCTGCTGAAAGAATGTTTTGAATGTGTCCATCCTCGTCTTTGCTTCTGGTAGTCTCCTCTCTTCCAGAAATTTCTTGGTAGCCTTGTCCTTTCGTTTCCATTACTAAAATAATTTAACAATATTATGAAGATTGAAGCTTTCACATTCTAAAAGCAACAAGGAAAGATATAAGAAGATTTCTAACCTCAAATCCCATTCTCCATAAAGATCCGGATCATCTTTCTTCTTCCATACATATGTTTCGACTTGCATCTTCTCTGAAGTATCCTGCAGATTACAAAGCATCAAGAGGTGCATATCACAATCTAATGTAATATCGACGTAACCTTGGAGATGTAAGTATCAAGACTATAAGGCAATTACCGTCAGCACCACTTCAACAGCCTTTCTGTCATATTCAACATCCTCAAACTCATCTTCAGTTCATCATCTGTTATGCCCTTTAGCACCTACACAAGAACAACAAAGTTTTCAAATCCTGAGAAACCTCCAAACCAACTATATAATCAAAATAAGGGGAGAAGCATACTCATCAATACGCAATAACATAACATAGAATTCCAACAAAGAACAATGATCTTAACGTTTTCTCTACGATTCAAACTCTGGTCCTAGTTTTTCCATCATTACGTAATTAGAAAATGTGAAAAGGGAACCAGGGACAATGAATGAACCTTTCCTGTGACTTCTCTGGTACCCTTCGGTAAAATTGTTGGATAGACACGACCTTTGATTCTAAACCTGTGACTGAAAAAATCCCAGAATCTCCGTTGATCAACCTCCTCAAGGGGATCCAAAAAAAAGTGACAGAGAGAGACTCACAAGCCGGAGAGTACGGCGGAGACACTGTCAGGGACGCGATCAAGAAGTACGTGAACAACTTGGGGCTCCTGGAGACTGCCATAGACAGAAATTGTGACCATCTTTCCCAGACAACACAATCATCCTTCTCTGTTTCTCCGACTCTGTCAAGGTTCTGGGACTGAACCTACAGTTTCAAACTGTCCATTGTCCATCCACGTGTAAAGCATATACGAGGTTGAAGATACTACATTAATTAATAGGGTTTTACTTGCCGTAAATATTTTTCGGTGTTTGGTGTTAATGAACCTGATGATTGACTCGAAAGATGGCCAAGTTTCTGCTATATCAATTTCAAGAACAGAGGAAGTAAAACCGTAATTATAACAAACAAGATATCCATTTTAAGAAGACAGATCGGGTCAACTCAAAAAAAAAACCTAGAATTGAGTCTTTAGAGTACGACATTTGAAAAGGTAATGACATTATCTAAGATATTTGTCCAACAGAGTAAAGATGATGATCGTTGTTTTGCACATCACATGGCCATTGGTTCAGGGCCAGCAGCGTTTAAGATGTCTAAGAGTGAGTTTTGGGGCTCCAACTCCTCGTGCCAAAGCTGCAACTTATCACCAGGGTAAAAGTTTCTTTTGACTCCTTCCGAGTTAATCTGTTCAAAACATCAAAAACAGTTTGTTAACTAAGTTCCACTAAAGTGATTATTCTAACTCTCGCTTAAGAGATATTAGCCAGAGAGATATCTTACTATGACTGTCCGTACGACTCCTCCACTAGCTCCATCACGAGCGATGGCTAGTGAAACTGCCTTCACAACAAGTTCCTGCAAATATAAGAGTAAATACAATATCAAGGACCAGTTACACCAAAAAGGGTTTGTGGGGTTTTTGCATATGCAGAGATGTGACGATTTGAACAGCCTTACCTCAGCTTCTTCTTTGGTCATGTTTTCTTTCCATGCCTGATCGAAAAATCCATACAGATAACTCGAACCAGATCCTACACGAATACACAGAATTTCATTAGTTGTTAGTAGAAGCTAAGTATCATGTAAGAAAATAGCAAAAATCATCAAATCCAATGCATCTATTTATAACCCAACCATAATAAGAGGCAAAACAATATGGTTTTTACCTCCAATGGCAAACGGTTGCTCCACGACAGTTCCACCAAGTGGGATCCCGTAGATCTTCCCACCTTCATATTTATCCCATCCTCCAACGATTAAACCAGTTTGGAGCATGTTCTGCTCAAAAAAGACATACAATGCCTCAGTTGACAATCTATCCAATCAAACCAAGGAATAACCATAGAATAACACACCGGATATGCATCTCTATTAAGCAAGATACGACTATGATTCAGAGTACAGAAAACTGAGATAGTAGCATGCATATCCAATAGAATACATACTTCTTGAGCACAATAGAATACATAACAGAAACTTTCTAAGTATACATTGACCAGACTTGAGAACAACCATCAACAAGAGATTCATATATACTAGCATGCTAGGTTTGACATGTATCTATGGCCCCAAAATTTCAGCTTCAGTCATAATACAATTTACCATACGCAAGTTTTCATATATCAGAGGGTCAAACTCCCCAAATTAAAGTTATCAGTGACTGTACAGAGCATGTATTCTCTAGAAGAATTTCTAGAAGAAACGATCCTAGTACAAAATAGAATAACATCCCCACTACTCCGACTCTAAAGTTGCTAGTAAAACAACCAAACTAAGCTTTAAAGCAATTTATTACCTTGTTATTATATGCGAGCATCCTAATAAGGTTGGCAGAAACCTTAACAGTTGCAGGCTGCCCAAGCTGAATTCTGCAGACCAAAAGCAGACGATTGTTTTATCTCCATATATATAACATCACATAAGTATCAAGTCATGTACTTTCTTCCACTTGAGGGAAGAATGGAACACTCACGTATGCTGGTGAAGGAAGTAGCGGACATAGTCAGAGACAACCTGAGAATCAGCAGCCTGCAAAAAGAACAAGAAGTAAGCTTGTGGTAAACAGTAAAAGGCATCAGCAATAACCTATTAGAAAGTGAATCATGAAAAGCAAACAGCCGAGTAAGAAATCTAGCAAGCAGAAGAGTTTCCACAGAATGGGTCAAACGAAACCAAACAAAAAAATGACCAAGGGAGATCCAACAAACGAGATCATTACCGATCCAGAGCGGCAGACATAGACATTGTCTGTGAGTTGCGTGATTTTGTCTGAAGCTCGGTTCGCTACGTACATCCCTGCACGAGTAAGTAATAAAAGATCTCAATTTCTTCAGCTTTATCAAAATTTTCCCAATCGAATTCACTTATTATCCGTTCCGATTGGGAGGTAAACAAAGCTAAAATACAACCCAAAGAACAAAAGAGAAACCCTAGAAGAGTAGAGAAAGGGGAATATCTCACCGGTGCTAGTACGTGAGTCGGCTCCAAGGACGACACCTCCATTGTAAGTGACGCCGATGATGGTTGTTCCCATGGAGTGCGGCGCATCGAGATTGAGATCCATCGCTGAAGAATTCGAGACTTCTCTAGAAAGAAATGAATCGCTGAGTTGAGAGTTTTGCGAGTAATAACACTCCGATTACGATAATGACCGATGAAAAAGAAGAACTGGCTTCGACCCCAAGCCGGCTTTTCCTTTCTTCATTTCTTTTCTCTAAAAGCAAAAAAATATTAAGTAAAAGCCCAATTTTCGTTATAGACCTTCCAAATGCAAGCCCAATTATAGTTATGGGCTTTTCAAATACAAGCCCAATCGATACCAAATAGCCGTCACTCTTCTGCGGTAACTATTTTTTTAAGAACTTTTGAGTTCTCTCGCAACCCTTTTGATTACCGGGCCTTACAGATATCCGTAGTATTATCTGCCAAATTAATAAATACATCCATATATATATTTTCAATTGAATTTACAAAAAAAAAACGTAGAAAAAAATACTTTTTCTTGTAAAAAACAAATAATAAATAATATTTTCAAAAACAAATACAAAGAATATATATAAAAATATATTTAAAAAGCTGGAAAAAAATATATTCATAAATAAATTAAAAATAAAAATAGTGTATATTGATATTAAAAACATAAAAAATACAAAAAACATATGGATACCCAAATATCTAGATCCGATATCCGCATTATCCATATATATATATATATGTATCTATCGGTTCACAAAATTTAGTATTTGTATTTATATTTAATTTGGTTAGATATCTGTTTTTCAAATAAAATTTTGAAAATAGATCTAAATATCGGACGGATACATATATTTAATTTCATCTCTAATAGGTTTACTATGCATATAAGGAGTATAGGAATCCTTCTGCGGTCAAAATCAAGTTTTACATAGAGAAAGTTTTTCTTATAATAATGCTAATCGAGTAGCTATTGAAAATATTTCTCATTTTTGAGTTATTTTATATCTAAATTTTGTTTTAATAAGTTTTATTTTCTTCAAACACAACTAGCACTCGTTAGGACAACACACAAGACAACACAGAGTTGCGAGCACAGAAAGACACTTCCCTACTCAGAAACAAACTTAGTTAAACAAGGAGAAAACGAAAGATCTGCTTTTTCACTTGTCTCTGAAGCCAATAAGGAAACTACAAGAGCTATAACGTAGTGGCAACAGCTTCTGGATGATGAAGAAGTATCTGATGAGCCGAAGGTACATTGCTCTTAGACTTGTTAGCCATATGGCTCGTTCTCGTTTCCTTCACTGGTGACACCTTTGTCGAGGACTCGGCCAGAACTTTCCTCACCTCGTTTGCTAGCTCTATAACATAATCCTCTTCATGTCCTGTGTGAAACAACAACAAAAAAGCTCAATATCTGTTTTATAAAACCTTCAAGGTTAGAACTTTTGACTACAATGTTGAGCAGATGATATCCAGAATTCTATATATCATGTTGAAGACAAACGGAGCTTTGGACGAACCGATGTCATGCATTGCCTTCTCTAGCAGGAAGAGATAATCTCTGTTGTTACCACAAGGTCCATTGGCTGTCGCAATTTGTCTTCAAATACATAAAACAACAAGCTACTGTAAGTTCAAGAATCTGGCATATAAAATGAAACAACAAACGAGTTCATCTGGAGACTATTACAGGAGTTTACCTTGCCATGTCTTCTAGTGGCGCAGGTCCAAGGTAATACTTATTTGAGACCTTGTCTGGAGTAGAAGTGAATCTGAAGATTGAAAGAAATTTATCACAGATCAAAGACTTCTAGAAGAGAAGCAGAAGATATTTGGCCATATCGATGTGAAAACAGCCTCAAAGGACCTGTATCATAGAAAACAACTTACACTAACACTCCGGTTACAGCTGGGTTCAGGGGATCATCTTCCTGTGAACATTAAGAAAGGAAACTTTGAGGTCAATTTAAAGGAGCATTAGAGAATAAACTTGATCAATACAATCAGGTCATGACTAACCTTGTAGAAGTCTACACATGTTTTGAGATCATATTCGCATTCTCTACGTTCCAAGTACTGTTACAAATAGAATGATCAACACATTAACATGACACATCAAGCGATCTAGTCTTTCAAGGACATACCTCCATAGCTAAACTTTCTGTTTCAGGTCCTCCACGGATACAGAATGCAGCACCCCACTGTCAAGTAAGCATTGTATAGTTAGCAAGAAAAGAAAAATCTATGAGTAACTAAGCTCCTTGGATCATATAAACAAATAAGAATATCTACTAACGCATATGGCTTCTTCATCTTTCTCGAGGGTGCAAGTTCTTGCAGGGTGTTCTGGTGTACCTCTATGATCAATGCAAGCTACAAGTAATATTAAAGCACAAAAGAATCAAACTACTGATTGGGAAGAGGATGAGAACCAATCAAATAAGTAAAGGAACAAACTTGTTTTCATTGGGCTTACCAAGATCAAAAACACGTTTATATCCCTTAATGAAACCTAACACTTTCTCATCGTAGTTAAATCCAGGGTTCCACACAAGAGAGCCATAGCCAAAGACCCACATCACCATTGTTCGCACTTAGTTGCTGTAAACACCCAAAAACGAAAAAAGACAACATCTTAGATGGATACAAAAATCATATCTTAGTGGATGGTGAGAAAAAGGTTCAACAGATAAAGACAAATAGAGCTTTAAAAACACATGTGCAACATACGACTAAGACAAATCACGATGGACCAGCTTTCCAATTGTTAATTCCTCTGTAAAATGGCAATAGATAAGCTCAATTTTTGGGTTCTCTTCAGGACAGCTCATAAGGACCCAGCTCTTCTTTATTTGTCAAATTTCTATATATTTCAATTCAAAAAGGGTTAATTTTTTTCTTCAGATTTGATGGTATGATCATAGATTCATAATCAAACGGAACACTAATAACATTTTCTTATATTACAAATTTACAATAAACATTGCTGAAAAGATGCAACAGAGACCAAAATGCAGAAAGAAAAAACAAAAACATAAAAATCAAAACTTTACCGTCGGGCACGATCTTCGTGAAAAGAAAAACCAATCCAACGGTGAGACAATGTCTTCTCTCTTAATGAAATAAGCCGAAAATTTCGTGAGAGGAGAGATTACAGAGAAAAAGGTTGAGGGAACGACGACGTTTAGGTTCGTAGGAGCAAGTAATGGTAATGAGACCACTGAGCTCCTTTCTCTCCCTCTCCTAGTCTCTCTCTCTCTGAATCTCTCTGCTTTACGGCTATTGTATTGAGAAAGATAATGGAAGGAAGAGGCGATGTGTGGGAAGAAGAGCACTTTATAGAGAAAGAGAGAGAGATGGAGACAGAACCGTGTGTATTGATGCCACGCATGTTGTTTCGAGTTCCGTTGATATTTTGTCTGTTCCGTTTTCCATTAGTCACGTGACGGACCGATGAAGACGCTTGTTTCTGCCCCAGTTTCAAAACAATAATATCTTTTGTATCTATTATATATTTTTCCATTTATGATATTAATTCCTTTTTTTAATGGAAACGCATGTATCCCCCCAAAAAATCATATAAATGATGAATATTTTCTCTTAAAAACGAAAAATAATATTCTCTGAAACCATCTAGATATATAATAAAATGTTAAATTTTCTAATAGTTAATTTATTGTGACCGAAAGGTTGTTTTCCTTTAGTTATAAAAGCATGATTTTTGAGGCTAAGAAAGATCAAAAGTCAAACACACAAAGTCAGAATGTATTATTAATAAATACATTATTAATTACCAACGTCATAGATACATAGGTATAATTGAATAGTTGTTGGACTTTTCCTTAGGTTAGTAAGACTAATTTATCAAACACTAATAGTTGCTTTTGATAGTTGTTCGACTCCGAGAAGGTTAACGGCAGATGCATTTCACACGAATATACTAAATTTCTGAACCATTGAATAAATAAATTAAAAATATTCTTTTTATCAATATTGTTGATGATTTCTTCAATAAGAAATTCAGAGTTTGATCGGAATTGATAAAAGAACATACACAATTTGTTCACCCAGTTCGTGATAAAATCACTACGTCTCGGGTGGATCCGAATTTGATCCACAATTCACTATAAGAAACCAATTTACAAAGAACACGACTTTTCTAACTTGTCAGTGTTTTGATAAATTGCAGGAACAAAAAGCTTGAAGAAGGTAAAGCAAGAAAAAACGAGAAAAGACTCTTAAGCGGGAAACTTCTTGGTTCGGGAAAAGCACAACGGATAATCGATTATCTCTGTCAATTCAACCACGAGATAAGCTTCTTTCTCAAGCGATTAGCTTATCTCTCTCTCACTCGATTCATCGAGTTGCTTCTTCCTCTGTTTCTTGTTGTTACTCTCTGTTTCTTCTGTTTTGCCGGTGACAAAGGAAGAAGACGAAGAGCGTTCTGTATTTAATCATAATACAGAAACACTAATGGGCTTGGCCCATCTCGACTTCTTTTTCGGCCCAAAACACTACTACTCCAAAATGAAAATTGGCCCAACTGAGACCCAAGAGAAAACAGGCTGAGAAAGGCTTGGTCAACAGCCCACAAATCTCCACCTTGACCGCCTTTCGACACAAACCCTAGTATCTCGGACCTTTGCTCTTCTTTCATTTCTTGTCTTAACGCTGGAGACAAAGCGGCGAAGCTCTGAAAAAAACTCATGAAGCTCTTGGCGGATAAAACTCCAGATTCACCGATGCTCTTCAACGGTGTACCTGAAACCAGCTTCAACTATCGATCCAACTTCTCTGGTAAGTCTCCTTCTTCGTAACACATGACCATAAAGCCTTATCATTTTTTCTGACTTTCTGTTAAACTTCTTTTTGAGGTTTTCATGAACCGGATCTAAGCAATAGTTCAAGAAACTCCACCTGAATCTAAAACATCGATTCAACTTCTGGTAAGTCTTTTTATTCATAACACACATTCAGAAGCTTAACCTTTTTCTTGATGTTGTGTTAGACTTTACTCCACCTGAATCTGAAAACTCACTTATGTTTGTTTTCCTTTTACAGACATTGCATGACGTTCTATATTCCTTTCCTGGGACCTGACCTTAAAGGCGAATAAGATCCCTTCTCCTTCTCAGGTAACTTTCTCTGCATGCATACTGATTTACCAAAAAAAAAAATGTACTCACAACCATGGCTCGTACTGACCCTTTTTTTTTCTTATCACTGCGAGGTTAAGACGGTAAAGTCAGTCAGAGATGTCACCTGATGCCGAGAACATGACTCAAGCAATATTCACCAGCTCACTACATAGCTGGAACTTATTTCCAGGTATGGTTTTTGTCAAAAAATCTGCTGGGTTTTCTGAAGTATGAACCTTATTTAAAACCATTACACCATCTGATACTAGGTCTCTAATGAAATGATACATAGTATCAATGTGTTTAGTTCTTTCATGATGCACTGCATTCTTAGCTAAAGCAATCGCACTTTGAGAATCACAACCAATTGAGACTTTAAAATTTTGAAAACCCAATTCGGAAACAATTCCTTTAATCCACACTGCTTCCTTACCTGCGAGAGACAGAGCCATATACTCTGCCTCAGTAGTGGATAAAGCTACAA
Organism: Lepidium sativum; assembly: GCA_023374145.1. Lineage (NCBI taxonomy): Eukaryota > Viridiplantae > Streptophyta > Magnoliopsida > Brassicales > Brassicaceae > Lepidium > Lepidium sativum. The sequence continues at coordinate 30,894 of JAKUCM010001164.1, read as the reverse complement.
CAGATTGTAGACAAGACTTCCAAGAAATTGTATTTCCTCCAACTTTAAACACAAAACCTGTAACTGATCTGCGTCTGTCTAAATCTGTAGCATAATCTGAGTCTGAAAAACCTTCTACATTAAAATGTGAATGTCTTCTAAAAAATAAACCTTGGTTGTAGGCTCCTTTAATATATCTCAATATCCAATTCACGGCTAGCAAATGTTGCTTTCCTGGTTCTGACATAAACCTACTTACCAAACCCACTGCAAAACCAAGGTCAGGACGCGACCCAATCATTGCATACATTAAACTTCCAACTATACTTGAATAGGGTTTATCTTTCATGTATAGCTGTTCTTCATCTATTTCTTCTGGATATAGATCCCTTAGTTTGAAGTGAGAAGCAGTTGGAGTAACCACTGACTTACTTTCAAACATATTAAAAGTTTTAAAAACTTTTTCCAAATAGCTTGACTGAGAAAGAACTAGAGTTCCTTTCTCTCTGTCTCGTAGAATATCCATCCCAAGAATTCTTGAGGCCTTCCCCAAATCCTTCATTTCAAACTCATTATTTAAGCTCTCTTTTAGCTCTTTAATAGCTAGTTTATTTCCTGAAGCAATAAGCATATCATCCACATATAACAGTAAGAAAATTGCTTTAGTTGTACCTGAATCTTTCAGATATACACATGGATCAAAACTACTCCTCTTGAAATTCTGTTTCTTCATAAACGTGTCGAACCTTATCATGATCCTTTCTTTGAATGAAACCTTCTGGTTGATCCATTAATATTCTCTCATCTAGTTTGCCATGTAGAAACGCAGTTTTAACATCCATCTGTTCCAAATCATAGTCTAGGTTTACCACTAATGATAAAATGAGTCTGATGGAAACATGTTTGACCACATGAGAGAAAATTTCATTGTAGTCAACTCCTTCTTTCTGAGAAAAACCTTTAGCAACCAACCTGGCCTTGTACCGTTGTGCTTCAACACCTGGTATTCCAGGTTTCAGTTTATAGATCCATCTACATCCGACAAGTTTTTGCTTGTCAGGTTTTTGAATCAAAACCCATGTTTCATTTTTCTTTAGTGAGTCCATTTCTTCTTTCATGGCTCTTTCCCACTGTTTCCATTTATGGCTCCTTCTTGCTTCTTCATAGGTCTTAGGTTCTTCTATAGTTATATCATCCACAGCTGATAGAGCATAACCTGAAATCAGATTCTTCATATCTTGAAGGTGGTCTTATATTTTCCCTTCTAGCTTTGTCTCTGGCTAACATATATTCTCCTAGATCTTCAGATGATGATGAGCCTAGTTCTGATGTTTCTGCTTCATTAAACTCTTCTTGATCTCTGCTAGATTCCTCTGTACTTGACGAAGATGACTCACTTTATGCCTTTGAATTCAAGTTTTCACGATAACTTGAACCTGAAGGTCCAGAAATTAGATTTTCTTTGAAATACACTCTTCTTGTCTTCTTCTTGGATTTGTCTGTAGATTTGTTTTCAACTTGTTGATCTGTTTCCACACCAATGGAGGTATTTTTAAATACCTCATTCTCGTGAAACACAACATTTCTGCTTGTAATACACTTATAATCCTCAGCAATCCAAACTCTATAACCTTTGACTCCAAAAGGATATCCGACAAAAATTCCTTTCACAGCTCTGGGGTTAACCTTTTCTTGAGTAACATGAACAAAAGCAGAACATCCAAAACGCTTCAGATGAGAAATACTTATCTTGAGTCCTGTCCACATTTCTTCTGGAAGTTTAAAATCAATACTAGAGTTTGGTGATCTATTAATCTGATATACTGCGGTGGAGGTTGCCTCTGCCCAAAACTCTTGACCCAAACCTGATTCACTAAGCATGCATCTGACCCTTTCCATGATTGTTCTGTTCATCCTCTCAGATACTCCATTCTGTTGTGGTGTATAAGTACACGTTCTGTGTCTCTTAATTCCAGAATTTTTGCAGTAGTTATCAAACTGAGTATTACAAAACTCTAGACCATTGTTAGTTCTTAAGTATCTGATCCTTTTCCTTGTTTGACTTTCGACTTCTTCTTTCCACTCTTTGAATTTCATGAATGCTTCATCCTTAGTCTTCAAGAAATAAACCCAAACCTTTTTAGAATAGTCATCTATGAAACTGATGAAATACTTACATCCTCCAAGACTCTCGGGTGTTGATGAAGACCCCCAGAGATCAGAGTGAATATAATCCAGTATTCCTTGTGTAGTATGTTTTGCTATAGGAAACTGTTGTTTGTGACTTTTTCCTAGAGCACAATTATCACAGAAACTCAAAGTACTGACTTCATTTTCTGGAATGTACCCGTTCTTAACCAAAACATTCATGTTGTGCAAACTCATATGACCCAGTCTTGAATGCCATATCTTGGTCATATCAGGTTGTTCCCTGACAATATTGATTTCACCTTTTATAACTGAACCTTGTAAATAGTAAAGTCCTTGGTCATATTTTCCTCTTAGCACCTCTATACCATCTTTGAAAAATCTGACAATCCCATCTTTACCTTCATATCTGCAACCTGCTTTTTCTAGCATTCCATATGAAATAAGATTCTTCGACATTTCTGGTATATACCTGACATTACTCAGCACAATAGTATTTCCATCAGGAATTTGGAATTTAACCTTTCTTATACCTTTGACTGTGCTAGAAGTGTGATTTGCCATTGACACTTTCCCTCCCTCGAATTCCTTTAATTCTTTATTCGTGGTTATATGAAAAGTGCAACCTGAGTCTAGAACCCACTTTTCTCCTGACTCTTGAGTACTAACAGTGAGGGCAATAGGTTGCTTAGTAGTAACACTATTTGCAAACTCTTGTTTCTTATTTTGTCTGTCTGGACAATCCTTTTTCCAGTGACCTTCTTTTCCACATACAAAACAATCACTCATATTGTTTTTGTTATACCTTGGCCTTGACTTTGATCTGCCTTTTGACTTTCCTCCTTGATTGTGGTTCTTCCCATTTCTATTTCGATTAGAACCTTTGCTTTGTCTTCCACGTGATTCCACGTAAAGACCTTCAGCAGTAGACTTGTTTCTATACTCCTCACCACTCTCTTTTAACTCAACTTCCAAACCATAAGCTGCGTTTGTTACATCTGAAACTGTCAAAGTTTCTTTTGAGTTTCCATACTTTAGAGTATGAACAACTGGAGCATAAGTCTTAGGAAGACTTAAGAGAAGCCGTATAGCTTGATCTTCATCACTTACATTGACATCAAGACTCTAACGATCATCTACCAACTTGAGGAAATCATCCAGGTTATCTTCTATTGACTTTCTTTCAGTCATTTTAAAATTTGCAAATCTTTGCTTTAAGTAGATGCGATTAGGAAGAGTCTTTGTCTGATAATCTTGTTCAAGAGCTATCCACATTTCTCTGGCAGTCGCAAACTTTTTAATTTTTCTTAGAATCTGATCACTTACACTCATACTTATCAGATTCCTAACTCTCATGTCCTTTCCTGCTTGCAGATCATTTGACATAATAGTAGCAGCTTTTGCAGCTGCTCTTTCTTCAGCAGACTGAGAAGATTTACTTTCTGGAATTGTATTATCACTCTCGATGACATCTTCATCTAGGATTTTGTGAAGTCCTAGTAACTGTAACTGGGTTATAACTTTGTGTTTCTACAGACCAAAATCTCCTTTTCCTGTGAACTTCTCTACGTCGAATCTTCCTTGAAACGGCTCCATAACCTTTGACTAATCTGATCTATACTCAGGTAACAAGATCAGTCACACTACGACATGGAACAAAGAAACAACGGAGATGGAATCTTGATGCACAAACAATGGTGCAAGAAAGATCTATAAAAGCTAAGTGCTTCTATCTTTACTTCTTTTATCTTTCTCTGATATCTAATCTTACTCTGATCCTGGAGCTCTGATACCAATTGTTGATGATTTCTTCATTAAGAGATTCAGAGTTTGATCGGAATTGATAAAAGAACACACACAATTTGTTCACCTAGTTCGTGATAAAATCACTATGTCTGGGGTGGATCCGTATTTGATCCACGATTCACTATAAGAAACCAATTTACAAAGAACACGACTTTTCTAACTTGTCAGTGTTTTGATAAATTGCAGGAACAAAAAGCTTGAAGAAGGTAAAGCAAGAAAAACCGAGAAAAGACTCTTAAGCGGGAAGCTTCTTGGTTCGGGAAAAGCACAGACGGATAATCGATTATCTCTGTCAATTCAACCATGAGATAAGCTTCTTTCTCAAGCGATTAGCTTATCTCTCTCTCACTCGATTCATCGAGTTGCTTCTTCCTCTCTTCCTCTGTTTCTTGTTGTTACTCTCTGTTTCTTCTGTTTTGCCGGTGACAAAGGAAGAAGACGAAGAGCGTTCTGTATTTAATCATAATACAGAAACGCTAATGGGCTTGGCCCATCTCGACTTCTTTTTCGGCCCAAAACACTACTGCTCCAAAATAAAAACTGGCCCAACTGAGACCCAAGAGAAAACAGGCTGAGAAAGGCTTGGTCAACGGCCCACAAATATAAAACCAGAACTAATCGATGTATTAGTAATAAAATTTTAATATTAGATGTGTAAATGCAAAATAAATTTACCATATATTGCAAATAAGAGTTATCAAAAAAAAAAGTCTGGACCGAAGTTATGAAAATATTGGGCCTGCGACGGATCTATCATGATTATGGGCTTCGGGCTTCACAAAGACAGATCTCGCACTCGCTTCATCGTCTTCTATCTGGCGTCGACGTGTTGTTTCGCAGATGTTGCTTCTGAATATCTGGTAATGTTCATCCTCATCTCAATTGATTTTTGATGCTCAAATTAGGTTGGATTCTCTTTATTATTGTTTGAATTTCGTGTCGATTTTGCGTATTACCGAGTTATTCTTGAATGTTGAAATCTAGCTGCATATTGGGGATTTTGTCGTTCCTGAATAATATCCTTGCCTCTTTTTCTTAAGTTCTCAATTCTGAAAAATATGGATGTAAAGAGCTCAAAATTTATGATTCTCATTTGTTTTTTCCACTGTTTTTCTTGTCGTTATACACATGCAGATGCGTACTTGTAACAATTTCGTTTCCATTTTTCAAATTGACAATATAGATTAATGTTTCAGTTCACATTTATGTTGTACGTGATGATAATGAATTAATGATGATGGTGAATTGATATTCATAAACCATAATGCAGTGAATTGATAAGATGGAGGAAGGCACTTCGGGTTCAAGGAGAACGCGGTCTCAAGTTGCTCCAGAATGGACAATCAATGACTGTCTGATTCTCGTAAATGAGATCGCTGCTGTTGAAGCAGATTGTTCTAATGCTTTATCTAGCTTCCAAAAATGGACAATGATCTCAGAGAACTGTAACGCTTTGGATGTACACAGAACTCTAAACCAATGCAGGAGGAAATGGGATTCACTTGTGTCTGATTACAAAACAGATCAAACAGTGGGAATCTCAGGGACGAGGCAGTGGCTGTTCTTATTTGTCCCTGAGTACTGAGAAGAGGTTGAAACTGAATCTCCCTGAGAATATAGATAATGAACTTCTTGAAGCCATCAATGCGGTTGTGATGATCCAAGAGGAGAAAGCTGGGACTGAACCTGATAGTGACCCGGAAGCACAAGATGTTGTTGATGCCACTGCTGAATTAGGTACACTATTCTTCTTCAATCTCTTATCAACAAATAACACTTGGCCCTTCAGGAATCTTAAGAAAGACCTATTTCATACTTAGAGATGCAAAATGATGCAAATTTTTGGTATAGTTACATTAGATATAGTTAAAATTACTGTGTGACATTCTGCTTTGCTTCCAGTGCAACCGTAAAAATATATAATGAGCTACACTATGGTGCTCTTTATGATGTCACCACCTTTATTTAAATAGAGATGCACAATTGTGAGCTGCTCTATTTGGAGTTGCTTGGATCAGTCTCGAATCACTGACAGTCTTATGCTAACCTCTCGAATCACTTGGCTTGTCAAACTCAGCTCTTGCAGGATCAAAAAGATCAAGACAACGAACAATGGTGATAAAGCAGAATGTGCCACATAATACAAAGAAAGGAGAAGAGCCACGGACAATCCAAATTCATGAAACCATTCAAGAGAAACGTGTAAAAGCAACTCATCATAGTCATAAAACTAGAGAAGAGAAGAAGACGGTAGAAGAAATCTCCATGGATGATGAAGAGGAGGTAGAAGCAATGGAAGTGAAGATAAGTTATAAAATTGACTTGATACATGCCATAGTTGGGAGGAGTCTAGCAAAAGATAATGAAACAGAGGATGGTCTTAATATTGACAAGAAATTGAAGTTTGTAGGACAGCAAGCAGACGAGCTAGACGCTTGTCTGACTGAAATTGTTAGTTACCTTAATAGGCTTCAAGGAGTTCCACAAGAATTCAAGTGATTTCCAATCTGAATATCTTTTAAGTCTAGATGTTCAAGGCATTTGCTTCTTAGGAAGTTGTTTAATGGAACATCACTATTGTCAGATGTACATGAAAATGAAGACGGTATAATTAAGCAGAAATTACAAGAGTGAAAAAAAAGATCGACTTCACTGGGGATCGAACCCAGAATCTCTGGTTTCGTAGACCAGCGCCTTATCCATTGGGCCATGAAGTCTTTTGAAGTTAAGAATTACAATTATTTATTTCGTCTTTGGCTTCTAACTAACAAATTAAATGAATGAATTCTTAAGGCATGCATATATATATATATATATATCAAATTTTTATAGATTATCTATGAATGTATCTTAAAGACAATCCATCAAAGTACATTATTTTTGGATTGAATATATATCTTAGATATATTAAAAAAAGAAATCAAGTACAAGTAGTGATATTAGGTCAATGAAAATAAATAATGTGGAATGCAACAACATATTTGAATTTCTCAAACATACATTCAAACATTAAAAAAAATCAACTTAACTCTGTACACTTCATATATTTTGACAAACACTAGCTTTCATGTAATCTATTAAAACATCTAAAACAGAAACTTAAATCTAATTAGGACTAATAATCTAGTAGACTAGTACATAAATAAACATAAAAATTCCACACGTAATCAAGGATTCAAGGTTATAGAATACAAAATTGTGAGTAAGCAACATAAAGTACTTGGTTCCACGTTGTTAACGAAAAGGATTGTGCTTGACATTTGCTGTCATTTTCACCATCAGCCGGCAAAATCTCTTCTCATTATTGATTAATCAACACAAATCCTTCCAACAAAATGTCTTTGGACGCATAAATCTCTCTTCTTCCTCTCAGATTTCAAAGTTTCATTCGAAATGACCTGTGATGACAAATTTCCGGTCGTATACTCTTTGTTATTGATCGTAGTTTTACTCATTGGTTCTATCTCCGGCGATGGTGGTGGTGATGGAGATGCTCTTTTGAAGTTTAAGTCCTCTCTCGTTAATGTCACTGTTCTCACAGGATGGGACTCTAATGATCCTCCTTGTTCCGGGGCCAAAGGAAGCGACTCGAAATGGAAAGGAGTTATGTGTTCAAACGGTGTCGTTTTTGCTCTTCGTCTCGAGAACATGAGCCTTACTGGTGCGCTTGATGTTCAAGCGCTTGTGTCAATGCGTGGTCTTAAAAGTGTTAGCTTCATGCGTAACAGTTTCGAAGGGTCAATGCCACGTGGACTTAACGGACTTGTGTCTCTTGTGCATCTTTATATTGCGCATAACCGGTTTTCCGGTGAGATTGAGGAAGGTTTTTTTAATGGAATGAAGGATTTGGTGAAAGTTCATCTTGAAGGAAATCAATTTGTTGGTGAGATTCCGGAGTCGTTCACTAAATTGCCGAAGCTGATTGAGCTGAATCTTGAGGATAATATGTTTACTGGGAAATTACCCAACTTTAAACAGAAGAATTTGGTTACTGTTAACGTTGCTAATAATCGCTTAGAAGGTCGAATTCCGTTAAGTCTTGCTCTTATGAACTCAACTTTCTTCTCAGGTAATATCATTTTTCTTATTCGATCTATAATCTAAATTTTTAAACCAGCCAAACTCAAAACCCTATGATATAATTTAAAAATATAAGATAGCTTTTATAATAAAAATACGAAACATTGATAAAACATAGTATATAGTTTTTTTGTTGTAAAACTTTTTAACATAACTATATATTAGTTTGCATATATATACTTTTGTAGTGTAACGACCATTTTCGATTTTATTGAACTGTTATGACTTAAGCTTCGTCTAATACTCTAATTATTAAACTGTCCATGCGAAAACTTGAACGTATTGGTCGTGGGGACACTTTCGTGAGTTGTGAGCACGTTCGGCACATTTGTGAGTTAAGAAGTGTTTTCCATGCAAGTTACAGCTACTTAATGGGCTTTTATAGTCCTTTGTTATGTTAAATATTTAATGGGCTTATATAGAAATGGGCCGGGCCACATAAGATGTTAATTTTAATTTGGGTTAAAAAATAGGTAACAAGGGCCTATGTGGAGCTCCTTTGCTTCCGTGCAGAGACATTCGTCCGCCATTCTTCACCGTGTTTCTCCTTGCTCTCACCATCCTCGCCGTGATAATACTCATCGCCGTCTTCTGCTCTGTTTGCATTCTCAGTCGTCGTCAAGCTAAAGGTCTAGGCCAAAGTCATGGTCACGTTCATGGCCAAGTCTATGGACAAACTGAGCAACAACATAGTGAGAAAAGCTCGCAGGATTCGAAGGTCTACAGGAAGTTAGCTAACGAGAGTGTGCATCGAGATGTAGCAATTCCATTAGCTGAGGGATCTCATTCTCGAGAAGAAGATAAGCGGAAGCTGCATTTCGTTAGGAATGATCAGGAGAGATTTACGCTTCAGGATATGCTCCGTGCATCAGCGGAGGTTCTGGGGAGCGGAGGATTTGGATCGTCGTATAAGGCGGCTTTATCTAGTGGTCGTGCGGTGGTTGTGAAACGGTTTAGGTTTATGAGCAATATCGGGAGAGAAGAGTTTTATGATCATATGAAGAAGATTGGACGATTGTCTCACCCTAATCTCCTTCCATTGGTCGCTTTCTATTACAGAAAAGAAGAGAAACTTCTCGTCACTAATTACATTTCCAGTGGCAGTCTCGCAAATCTTCTCCATGGTGAGATTGATGAGCTCCCAAGCGTTTGTTCATCTTCATCTGATGATTTATTTTCGATGAATCTAACGTTATTTGTTTGTTTAATTGTTGCAGCAAACCGAACACCAGGTCAAGTGGTTTTGGACTGGCCAATTCGATTGAAGATAGTAAAAGGAGTTACGAGAGGTTTAGCTTATCTCTACAGAGTATTTCCAGATCTGAATCTTCCGCATGGCCATCTCAAATCATCCAATGTGTTGCTTGACAGCAACTTCGAGCCGCTTCTAACGGACTACGCTCTAGTCCCGGTGGTGAACAGGGATCAATCACAGCAGTTCATGGTGACTTACAAGGCACCAGAGTTCACTCAGCAAGACAGGACTTCGAGAAAGTCTGATGTTTGGAGCCTGGGAATATTAATCCTCGAGATTCTGACAGGAAAGTTTCCGGCAAATTATCTCCGGCAAGGTAAAGGAGCTGATGACGAGCTAGCTGCTTGGGTTGAATCTGTAGCGAGAACAGAGTGGACTGCTGATGTGTTTGATAAGGAAATGAAAGCTGGGAAAGAACACGAAGCACAAATGTTGAAGCTGCTCAAAATTGGATTGAGATGTTGTGATTGGGACGTGGAGAAGAGAATTGAGCTTCACGAGACTGTTGATCGAATAGAAGAGGTTGATAGAGACGGAGGTGGAGGTCAAGAGAGTGTTCGATCTTCATATGTAACTGCTAGTGAAGGTGATCATCGGTCTTCAAGAGCTATGACTGAAGAGTTCTCGCTCATGTAATAGCTTCCATTGACAAGCCTTGTCTTCTCCACTAGTCTTCTTCTTTATCTTGTTTCATTGATATTTGTTGATCAAGCAAGCTTCTTGTCTCTGTTTGTAGGTAAAGACGATTACTTTTGTGTTTTTCTTTAATTGCCAGGTTTATTCACATTCGATTCATAGTTTTAACAGATATGGTTGATGAGTAGAAAAGCTTCACGCTTTTGTTTTTTGTTGGTTACTTTCCCATTTGTGAATATTCGTGCCCTATTTTGTTATGTCCATTTCTTCTTCAACTTGTCCACTTTGTGATGCAGTGTTGAGATAAACAAGAATATTAATTTATGGTTTTCACAAGCTTGTTGCTCTAGCTATTGGGTAAAGTTGCAGCCTTGCAGATGGTATATTCCTTGAGAGCATGTTTAATGGTGAGATTATGAGAGTCTTATATAATTAAAAAATAATAAAAAATGCTAAAAATGGTGAGATTATGCTTGATATGTCTCTACACAATGAAACCAATGATACCTTTCATAGAGACCAATAATACTTTTTATTAAATTTATTACTAAACAATTTTTTAGATACTTATTAAAGTATTACCATTAAACATGCCCTGATATATGTGATTTACTTTTACTTGTTCGTTTGATAGAGACTTTAATAAAAGTTTAGATATTTTTCTATATATATATTTTCTTGTCCCCATGTGATTTTCCTTTATCCCTTTTTCTTGGAATTTACAAGCATAATCAACCGAGAAGATATTCAATCAGAATTAAAAGTGTTTGTAAATTTTGTTGCAATCTACTCTCTATTGAAATCATTTTCTGTGTAAAGTCCTCGTATAAAGCTTTTACCATCATCTCTCTGGTATCAGGTAGGTTAAGTTACTATCCTAAACAGTTTATCTTTCTGATACAGTTCATCGTTTTTAGAACCTGTAATAAATGGTCTGTGTTTCAGTTTTTTTTTTTTCAGTTGTATATATGTATCTTTAAGTTTTGTTCTCGGTTTCTGATGTTTTGAAGCTTATTTTAGTTTTTCTATATGTTTGATCATCTCATATATTCATGAAGATGGACCTTAGGGTTTCTTAATCACCAGAAAGAACAAAAAAAGCCACAGGTTTCAGTTGTAGAGACTGGATTGAAAGTTTCAGTCTTCACGGGTTTTATATAATAACACAGCTCGTGTGTTTATCTTCTTTTGAAGCCTTTCGAGTTGGAATTTGATTTAGCCGTTTCGGATAACATGTATGCCTACAATAAGGCTAAGGCACGTATTCTTGGTGAAGCATGTTCTTTTACATTGGTTTAGGTTTTTTGAGCAGAAGAAGCATAAACAGCATAGTGGTGTTACAGTTTAGATGGCTGTATCAGTAGTTTACCAAATTCAGTTACCTGAAAGTGGTGATCTGTACTCTATACTAGCTGCTGAAGGGATAGAGTTCCTATTGTCGCATAGCGGAGAGGTACCTATTACTTACTCTCTTCATTGTTTTGCAATGTGTTTTGATATATTCGTCTAGTCTCTTTTACGTAACTATAAGCTCACTTCAGGTCAGGTGCCGTTGGATTACATTCACGGGAAGACGGTTTGTCTCTTCTTTTCTGCAAACTGGTGCAGGCCTTGCAAGGACTTCACTCCAGAGTTGGTAAAACTCTACGAATATCTTCAGAACCGAGGAGAAGAACTCGAAATCATCTTTGTCTCATTTGATCATGATATGACTTCATTTTATGAACACTTCTGGTGCATGCCATAGCTCGCACTTCCCTTCAATTTAAGTCTACTCAACAAATTAAGGGACAAGTACAGAATTTCACGAATCCCATCACTTGTTCCTTTATATTCAGATGACATTGGCCTAATAGAAGACTTTGGTCCCGAAGCATTTCCTTTCACAATAAACAGGAAAGAAGAACTCAAAGCCATAGATGACTCCAAACGCATTGGAGGACAGTTGGAGAAACTCCTTACACACGAATCCCGGAATTACGTTGTTTCCAGAAATGGAAGCAAGGTAAAAACAATTACTGACTTGCAGACTGAATATATGTTTGGATTAAATGATCCTTACGTAGTTATGTCTGTGAACATTATGCAGATGCTTGTTTCTCAACTTGTACTTTGGTGCACATTGGTGTCCGCCTTTCCGGTCTTTCACTTCTCAGCTCATAGATGTGTACAATGAGCTTGCAACTACAGAAAAAGACTCCTTCAAAGTCATCTTAGTTTCAACAGACAGAGACTCAAGAGAGTTTAACATCAACATGACCAACATGCCATGACTTGCAATACCTTATGAGGACCGAACAAGACAAGATCTTTGTAGAATCTTCAACATCAAACTTATACCTGCATTGGTCATCATAGGACCCGAAGAGCAAACAGTAACCACAAACGCAAGAGAAATGGTGTCATTGTATGGATCGAGAAGTTTTCCGTTCACTGAATCGAGGATAGATGAGTTAAAAGCTTGTTTGAAGAAAGAAGGGGATTCATTTCCAAGGAAAGTGAAGGATAAGAAACATGAACATGAGCTGAAGCTGGATATGGCTAAAGCTTACGTTTGTGATTTCTGTAAGAAGCAAGGAAGGTTTTGGGCGTTTTCTTGCGATGCTTGTGATTATGATCTTCATCCTACATGTGTGGTGTTAGCTTTAGAGTAGAATTGTGTAGAGAATAATGAGAGAAGTTGCAAGAATGGAGTAGAAGAGTGGAGAGTATTTCGTTTCTAGAGAATAGGAAGAAGAAAGTGATATTTCTTTTTCTTAACATTACAAATGAGGCTGTACAACTATATATAGAGAGGAGACCATTAAACCTATTCTATACATACACGTTACACTCAGCAACGGTCATCTCCTATACACTCCAAACATTGGTACAAACACAACCTGCAGCAACAAAAGAGGGAAGAAGACTTTGCCACATATAGTCCAACGGTCACATTGTGTCACATGTGACTTTGCACTCTTTAACACACAAGCTGAAGCTTGTTTCACACTCAAGGTGATTTACCACTTAATTCATTGAGTTTAACACTCCCCCTCAAGCTTGAATCCGTAATGAGATAATTTAAGGACAAGCTTGAAAGTTGTAACTCCCCACCTCATTAAAAAAACGTAATGGAAAACCCATTGGGATAAAACCAACTACGGGAAAAAGAGTATGGATCATGGTCACGATTTGGACATGTCAATCAGTCCAAGCTTTGAATGCACGAACTCACATACCTTTGAGCTTGCCGCCTTGGTGAATATATCAGCTAATTGATCTGAGCTTCTTGTGTAACATGGTAGTATCACTCCTTGCTCCACCTTCTCTCGAACCTTGTGACAATCAATTTCAATGTGTTTTGTTCTCTCATGAAATAGTGAGTTAGATGCAATGTGAATGGCAGCTTGGTTATCACAATGCATTGTGATCGGCTCATCAATTTCAACTCCCAAATCCTTGAGCAACGCCTTCAGCCATATAACCTCATCTGTGAGCTTCCTCATGGCTCTATACTCAGCCTCAGTACTCGAACAGGAGACCACCTTCTGCTTCTTGCTTTTCCAAGTAACTAGATTGCCTCCAAGGAACGTGCAATACCCGGTAGTTGACTTGCGGTCTTGTCTATCCCGGGCCCAATCCGCATCACAGTAACCCACCAGAGTTGTGTTCTCATTTCTGCCCATCCATATGCCTTGCTGAGTGGTTCCTTTAAGATACCTCAAGATTCGATCGACCAATCCCCAATGATACATCTTAGGGGCTTGCATGTATTGGCTCACTTGGTTTACTGCAAAACACAAATCTGGTCTTGTTATGGTAAGATAAATCAACTTACCAACCATTTTCCGGTATTGATGTACATCGTCAAATGGTTCATCATCTTTCTCCCCCTTGCACGTTGATTTGTAAGCATCCTTAAGTGGAGTCTTGGCTATCCTTGTACCTATATCACACTCATTCAAAAGATCAAGTGTGTACTTCCTTTGAGACAAGAAGAGGCCTTCTTTGGATCGGCATACTTCAATCCCAAGGAAGTACTTCATTTCACCCAAATCTTTAATATCAAAAACCGACTTAAGGTGTTCTTTGATACCTTTGATACCGTTCTTGTTACTTCCGGTGATAATGATGTCATCTACATAAACAAGGAGTACAACAATTCCATCCTTACTTTGGGTTGTAAAGAGTGTATGGTCAGCCTCAGACCTTCTAAACCCATGATCACGTAAGGTAAGGCTCAGCTTGTGATACCAAGCTCTTGGAGATTGTTTAAGACCATAAATGGCTTTCCTAAGCCTCAACACGTTTCCGGGTGCTACGATGTATTCTAGACCGGGTGGTGGATGCATATATATCTCATCCTCAAGCTCACCTTGTAGGAATGCATTCTTTACATCCATCTGCCACAATTCCCATCAAGGTTAGTAGCTAATGACAAAACAACACGCACTGTATGCAGTTTGGCAACTGGTGCAAATGTGTCTCGGTAATCCTCTCCATATGTTTGAGTGAACCCCCTTGCTACAAGTCTGGCCTTATGTCTCTCAATTTGCCCGTTACTCTTGTATTTGATGGTGAAGATCCGCCTAAAATTCACAACCTTCTTACCAGCTGGAATGGTAGCCTCATCCCAAGTATGATTGCGGTCCATCGCTCCATGTTCTTCCTCAACAGCATCACACCAAACCTTATGTTCTTTTGCTTCCTCAAAAGTAGTGGGAACATGATGTTATTCAAGTTGAGTAATGAAGGCTTGATGTTTAGCTGGAACCGCAGCCAGTTTGCATACAACTTGAGTAGGATGAGCTACAACATTGTTATTGTAGTAGAATCTACGGTTGATCCAATAAGAAGGATCTTTCCTTATCCTTTGGCTACGCCTAAGTGGCTGGGCTGATGGAGTAGTGTCACTAGTAGCTGCACTTGATTTTTCCCCAATATGTGTATTATCCACATCTTGAGCTTCCTACTCAGTTTCTGGTTCCACTCCATGCGGTTCCAACTCCACTTGATTAGTAACACTCGAGTGGTTGTGATCAAGTGGTTGTGGTGGAGTCTGGTCTGATGATGTCTCTGCATAAGGCCTTGGATCACATACACCCATGTTCTCTAAAATATTCCGTAATATAGTAGCTCGGCCTGATGTAGAGTGTTGAGGTGAGTGAGACAAGTCTTGAATATCCGCCCAACTCCTCTCCTCAAAGTATCCCTTATTCTCCATAAACTTCACATCCCTAGAGACAAGAACCTTCCTAGTCTCTGGAATATAGCACTTGTACCCCTTTTGAGTAGTAGAGTTTCCAACAAACACACCTTTAGTACTCTTAGCTTCTAGTTTGTTGCGTAGATCACCTGGTACTAAGACAAAGCCAACACATCCGAATACACGTAAGTGGTTGATAGATGGTTTTGTTTTGTTAAGTACCTCAAATGGAGACACATCCTTAAGCACTTTGGTTGGAATCCGGTTGATCACATAACATGCTGTAACAACCGCATCACTCCAAAAACGTTTTGGAACACTTGTGTGAAACATCATTGCTCTTGCCACCTCCATAAGATGCCTATTCTTCCTTTCAGCCACACCATTTTGTTGAGGAGTATATGGGCAGCTTGTTTGGTGCATGATTCCGAGTTTGGCTAAGAGTTGCTTAAATGAATTGATTGTGTATTCACCACCATTATCTGTTCTCAAAATTTTGATCTTAGCATTATAGTAGTTAGTCACATATGTTTGAAAATTTGTGAAGGCTTCTATCACCCTATCTTTTGAAGGCAACAAAGTTAACCAAGTGTACTTGGATTTTTCATCAATGAAAGTGACAAAATACTTATGGTTTTCTCTAGACTCACAAGGAGCAGACCACACATCTGAGTGGATTAAATCAAAGCATTGTTCATAAACGGTTGAAGTCTTAGGAAACACTGACTTGCAATGTTTCCCAAGAATACATGCCTCACAATTATCATTCATAAAAGAAATATTAGGCAACAACAAACTTAAAGCCCGGTTATGGGGATGACCAAGTCTAGCATGCCAAATAACACTTTCAACATTACTACTAATACTAGATAGACAAGATAAATTTGGATTCCTTTTAAAGTCCTCAAGAAGATACAATCCATTCTTGGTGACTCGTTCTCCAAGAATTTGATCAGATTCAATATCCTGAAAGCACACTTTGTTAGGATCAAATATAGCCTTGCATTTTAAATCGCAAACAGTCTTATGCACACTCAACAAGTTAGATGTAAACTCAGGCATGTAAAACGCTCTAGATGACTTATCAAACAACCTCAAATCACCTATTCCTTTAATGGGAACCTTAGAGCCATTAGCAATCTCAACATTCCCTACAGCCGGTTTAACATTCTTAAGCAAGTTCTTACTACTAATCATATGATGTAAAGCCCCTGAATCTACAATCAAAGGTTTTGAAGTTTTGGAAGCATGAAAAGAGTTACCATAATCCTTTAAGGAATTGATTGATTTAATGAGCTCAGCTAGGTCTGATTTCCTCACATAATCCTCATGTGTTGATACCATAGCCTTGAGTCCACCAACAGCTGGTTGAGAAGAAGAGCCCTTGGTCACATTATCCTCCATATCTCCGTTAGCCACATTTGCTTTAGCCTTGTCCCACCGGTTCTGTTTGAGATGAGGGTGAAGAATCCAGCATCGATCCTTTGAATGTCCCTTCTTCTTGCAGTGGTCACAGACCCATACCTTCTTCTCCTCAGGTCTGAAGGCTTTGTTGGCAATGAGGAGCTCCCCCTTACCACCAAGAAGGCTTCGGTTTTCCTGCTCTCTTTGGATAAAACCGCAAACATCCTCCAAGCTAGGAAGCTTATCTTGCCTTAGAAGATGACGAATTAGGTCATTGTAGGCTGGATTCAAGTTCAGAATTAACCCAAAAACCTTGTCTTGCTCAAGTCTTTCTCCCAATACATTCGGATCCACAGTAGGAGGTCATAGCATTTCAAGCTCAGCCCAAAGAGACCTATACTTCCCAAACCATTGAGGCCCAACTTTATAAAGCTTTAAGAGGGAATAAGGAGTAAGGGGGACCTTCGCTTCATTATCAATTCCACCCGATGAGACTAATGCTGTCACTCGAAACCAAGCTGCTCAAACTAATGCTAGCTAGGCTGTGAACTAGCCGGAAAATGCCTCCTTTTTATTTCCTCCAATGAATAGGGTAGTTTACTTTCCTTGTTTTCTTGAACTCCATATCTTCTTGGCTGAGATCACTTATGGCTTTCTTGACCTCATAAACACGGCTGAGATTTGAGAGGTTACCATAAACCTTTTTAAGAGTATCCCACAAGTGCTTAGCACTTTCACAATAGGAGTAGGCTTCATGAATGGCTGGATCAAGGGAGCTCTGCATAATGACAAGAGCAACTTGGTCATCTTGGTACCACTTTGCTTTATCTTCACCTGCAGCAACAACCACTCCCGAGCTACCTTCACCTTCCTTTGCCTTTCCACCAGCTGGAACCGCCCTCTTTGGAACTCCTCCTTCAACATGAGCCCAAAGTCCACGACCACACAAAACAGATTTTATGGTCCTAGACCATAGCAAATAGTTCACACCTTTGAGAGTGACATGAACACCAATAAGCTTAGATGTTTCCATCAGACCAACAAGAAGCACTCTATTACCCAACAATTAATAGACAAGCTTCAGATTTACAAGAACTGAGTAGAAGGAAGAGTTTCAGCGGAAATAACAGAGGCTCAAGAGATCTTAAGCTCTGATACCATGTTAGCTTTAGAGTAGAATTGTGTAGAGAATAATGAGAGAAGTTGCAAGAATGGAGTAGAAGAGTGGAGAGTATTTCGTTTCTAGAGAATAGGAAGAAGAAAGTGATATTTTTTTTCTTAACATTACGGTCATCTCCTATACACTCCAAACATTGGTACAAACACAACATGCAGCAACAAAAGAGGGAAGAAGACTTTGCCACATATAGTCCAACGGTCACATTGTGTCACATGTGACTTTGCACTCTTTAACACACAAGCTGAAGCTTGTTTCACACTCAAGGTGATTTACCACTTAATTCATTGAGTTTAACATGTGGAAGAACAAGAAGCGTTGTTGGTTTAGGAAAATTGACGGTCTTTGTGATTTGTGTAAAAGATTTTTTAAAATTAGTTAACAAAGAAGATATGTTAATGTTCTGAAAAGGAGACCAAGACTCAAAGTCAATGTACTCTTCTTCTTCCGTTTTGTTTTGTCAAGTAAAACTCAAAACACATTTAGATATGTTCTCTTTGTGTTATAAATATCCTGATCTTCTTATTAACACATTCCTATTTTAAGAATATTTTCATTTTGCTTGTAATGTAATTTTCTTCATGATAGCATCTTCTAGATTTGTTGCGTGCAAAAAAAAAGAAGCCGTTTTTGGGTAAAATCTGTAACATACGATTTATAGGGAAATGTCAGTAAAGAGAGGCGGGGAAGAAGGAGAGACGTTCAAAAGAGAGAGAAAAAGAGGAGCAGAGTCGATGGATTTTTATAGAAATCTCTCTGTTTGTGTGTTTTTTATTCCCTTTCATCTTCCTAAACTATATCAGACGAAGAACCATCAAAGGAATCTTGGAAAGGAGACAAACCCAGAAACTTACTAGTTAAGGAAGACAAACCAAATTTATGTACATTGGAGATCAAAACATCTTTCTGTGTAGTGCTCTTCGATTTGGATGGCTAAGAACGGTGGAGCAAGGAGGGACAGAGATGGAGGAGGATTTGGGCCGGATGGGTTGGTGGCTGTGGCGATAGATAGAGAAAAAAACAGCCAAGCTGCTCTGAAATGGGCTGTTGATAATTTATTGCTGAGAGGCCAAACCGTCCTCCTCGTCCATGTCAAGCCTCGGGGTTCCTCCTCTTTATCACCAAACCCTCCTTTTAACTCAAACTCTTCTAGTATGAACCTTTCTTCTAGTTCTTCTTTGTTTTCAGTTCATTGTGCTTCTTACATGTGTCTTCTTTCCTTTCTCGGTAGCTGAATGATTTGTCTCTTTCAGAGACGAGCCAAACAAGTGGTGATTCTTCATTGGTATCTGGGGACCCAGAAGGCTCTTATAAACAAGTGTTCCTTCCCTTTCGTTGCCTCTGTTCGCGCAAAGATGTGAGTCTCTCTGATCCTATGTATTGTCATATAAGCTAGAAGCAATTATACCTCTGCTCTGTCTCTTCCTATACTTATTATGTGCTT
This sequence comes from Lepidium sativum, assembly GCA_023374145.1. Taxonomy (NCBI): domain Eukaryota; kingdom Viridiplantae; phylum Streptophyta; class Magnoliopsida; order Brassicales; family Brassicaceae; genus Lepidium; species Lepidium sativum. The sequence goes on along the minus strand of JAKUCM010001164.1, from coordinate 11,777 downwards.
TCTTAACTGGAACTTTTTTCAGATACAATGCAAAGATGTTTTATTGGAGGAGTCAGATGTGGGGAAAGCTTTAGTCGAATATGCAAATCAGGCCATCATTGAAGTGTTGGTGCTTGGTTCATCCTCGAAAGGTGGCTTTCTCAGGTGTGTTTTATCATTCTCTTTCTAGTTTGCCTGTGAATCTATTAACCTAAGATGGTGAAGCAGAAGTAAACATCAGGTGTTAAAATTCTGCAGGTTCAACAAACCTATAGATATTCCAGGAACCATCACCAAGAACGCACCTGATTTCTGCACGGTTTATGTCGTCACCAAAGGAAAGCTATCAACAAAGAAAGCAGCATCTCGTGCTGCGCCTTCTGCTTCTCCATTGCGCAACCAGCTTCAACAGACTAGCTTGAAGCCACATCCACGTCTACCTTCTCCTTCTACCAATAACACAAGAGGTTAAAATAAAACAGATATGGTTTTTCTTACTGCTTCTTCACATGTCAATATCCTGCCGAAAACTCAATCTTTTTTTTTGGTCTCTGGTAGCTGAGAGACAGTCATTTGAGTCTCAGCATCGCAGGTCCCTAGATGATCAATCAGATGGCTTCAGGTACAGATCATTCTTGTTTAACATTTAAAATGATCAGGGAATCATGATCATAGGCTTTAGACAATAAAACTAAACTTCTTGGTTGGGACAGGTCCCCTTTCACTAGAAGAGGCTTGAATGGGAGGTCTTATGGAGATCTATCATTCGCGGATTCTGACATATCCTTTATCAGCTCTGAAAGACCAAGCACTGAGCGTAACTCTACTTCCTTATATGACAATGCTGATCCAAATCGGACTCCTCCAAGACTATCAAATTTCTCAGACATTGACTATGGTAGCTTTGAGTCAATGACCTATGGACGGAGGTCAATGGATATAAGCTCACCAACTGCTTTCTCAACAGGCTCTTTTGAGAATGACAGGTTTTCATCTGCATCCCAAGGAGTGGTAAGTTTGATCGGTAAATCGTTGTTCAGGTTGCTATACTTATAATTCTTAGATTCAAAGAGGCTTTATGGCTGAAAATTGTATAACCAGGATGATGTAGTAGAGGCTGAGATGCGGAGGCTTAAACTGGAGCTGAAACAAACGATGGAAATGTACAGTACAGCTTGCAAGGAAGCTCTCACAGCAAAACATAAGGTATAATATCCGCAAAAACGAGTACCACGGCTTCAGTTAGTTTCCCGGTTTATACAGTACGAATTCAAAATCCAATTGTTGAACTGCAGGCAACAGAGCTTCAACGCTGGAAATCAGAAGAAAAACGGAGATTGGAAGAGGCAAAGAAGGCAGAGGAAGCTGCGTTAGCCATTGCAGAAAAGGAGAAAGCAAAATACAAAGCAGCAATGGAAGCAGCTGAAGCAGCCCAAAGGATTGCTGAAATCGAGTCCAAAAAGAGAATCGATGCAGAAATCAAAGCTAGAAAGGAATATGAAGAGAAAACAAAAGCCGTGAATGCATTAGCACACTCAGATGTTAGATACAGGAAGTATACCATTGAGGAGATTGAGGATGCAACAGAGTTCTTTGATGAGAAATACAAGATTGGAGAAGGCGGTTATGGACCTGTCTACAAGTGTTATCTGGATCACACACCTGTGGCTGTGAAAGCTTTGCGCCCAGATGCAGCTCAAGGCAAGTCCCAGTTTCAGAAAGAGGTGAAGTCTCGTAACAAAGTCTCTGAAAAGCTTTAAATCCCTCAAGCTCGTTTTTGGTATCTGGCTTTAGTTAAGCGCAACTTATTTGTTTAACACAGGTAGAGGTTTTGAGCAGCATAAGACACCCTAACATGGTTCTTCTGCTTGGAGCATGCCCAGAATGTGGATGCTTAGTGTATGAGTACATGGCTAATGGGAGCTTAGAAGACCGTCTTTTTAGGAAAGGAGACAGTCCGCCTCTCTCTTGGCAAACAAGATTCAGAATTGCTGCAGAGATCGGCACTGTACTGTTGTTCCTCCACCAGACTAAACCAGAACCACTGGTTCATCGTGATCTCAAACCAGCAAATATCTTACTAGACAGCAACTTTGTCAGCAAGGTTGCTGATGTTGGCTTGGCTAGGCTGGTTCCTCCATCCGTTGCAGACTCCGTGACGCAATACCACATGACATCAACTGCTGGCACGCTTTGTTACATTGACCCAGAGTATCAGCAGACAGGCATGTTGGGTGTGAAATCTGACATTTATTCACTCGGCATTATGTTTCTTCAGTTAATAACAGCAAAACCACCTATGCACATAACTCATTATGTTGCAAAAGCCCTCGAGAAGGGGAATTTGAAAGATCTACTTGACCCTGCTGTATCTGATTGGCCTGTTGAAATCACCGCAGAGTTTGCTAAGTTGGCTCTCAATTGTGCCCAGATAAGGCGAAAAGACAGACCTAATCTTTCCAAAGTTATCTTGCCAGTTCTCAGCAGATTAAGAGTACTTGCTGAAGAATCACCTCAGTCTGCAGTAGTCATTAACAGCCCCGGACCAACCCCCAGCGAAAGTCAAACTTCCTCCCCAAAGTTGTGAGAACTGACAAATCAATACCAAGATATGCATTCCAAGCTCAGAATCATTAACTCAACTCATGCTTTCTTCTCCAATAACCCTTTGTTGAAGAGACACAAAGGATACAAAGGCAATCAGCAATCCATATCCCACCGAAAGTTACACTTAACATGAGAATGTATATATGCTCATGAAACGAGCAACCACATTTGCATGCTCAATGTATAATGGTGTAGAGTGTCCTTCCCTTGTAGAAATTGTACAGATGATTATATTTAGCTTCCCATCTAGCTCAAGATGAAGGAAAATCAAAGATAAAACCTTTCTGTCCTGCAAATTTAAAGATGATTGCAGTCCCTCAGAACACAGAAACACCACACCTCCGTAAACCATAAAACCAGAGCCATATATCATTAACAAATGTGTTGTCATCTTACAATAGTATCTAATCTTTTCTGTTACCATTATTACTCTAATTACCAAAAATAATATTCAAATAGTCTGCATTAAAGCCAATGCTCTTCTTCATTCATGTAAGCTCAGGAACCATTTGTGAATTAGTCCAATGCTGGCCGTTTGTGGATAAGATTACATCGCTTCTTCCTCTTCTTCATCTACTATTGGCTGGATCGTCTTAGGTCTGCCACTCCGCCTCACATCTTTTCCAGACAAGAGCTTCATTGCTTTCTCTAATGTAACCTCACCTGGTTCCATTTTCTGCCAAAGTACCAATTACTCACCATTAAAACGACGATGTTTTGAACTCATGTCATCATATAGAAAACAATAAATCCTAGCATACTATATATCCAGATCCACAGCGCATTCCCATATAAACTTTAGAATCAATCTCCAAAATAACACTCCTGTTACTCTACCAAAATCATACTCTAAAGAGGCATCATATTTAGTTAGGTAACTATACCTTTGGAACAGTAGCCATAGTGCAGCGATGTCGAATAGTAAATCCAGATTTAATAAGTATCAAGAGCACAGGCTGTTCCCTGGTCAGATATCAGCATAACAAGTCGTCAGAGTTCCAAATCTTGAAACAGCCCATCCAGACATGCAATAACTTTAACGTTAATATCAGTCTTACCAGTGTCAAAGGATAGCTTAATAGTTCGAGAGCACCTTCCACCGTTTGAGAGCACCTTACAGTCGACGGATACAACATTTGAAAATGAAACTTGCTAATTGTCAGCAAAAAGGTGCGCCTCTGGAGGCGTATTTTGGAAAGCTTTCTAAACTGTTGATGAGTTTAGCAGACTTTCAAAGAGCTAAAACACTTGAGGAGATTGTTAAGGAGCATGAAGAAGACAAGCTTCATCAATTTCTTATGGGCTTGGATGAGACTCTCTTTGGTGCATTCAAGTTGTCGCTTCTATCACGTGATCCTCTTCTTTCGATCGATGAGGCTTACTAGGTTGTTGCACAGGATGAAGATTCACAAAAATTTGTGTAAAAACGCGATGAATAGAGTGAAAAGGCTAGCTTTAATGTTCAAACATCATCTCGTTCTCGTCGCTCCTCTGAAGTTCGTGAGTCAATTGTTGTTTGCACACATTGTGGTCTTAAATGTTGTGAGATTTTGAATAAAAAGATTGTAGAGATTATATAAAATTGATGAAGAAGATTAAGAGATTAAGAAGAGGAAAACCGAGAATGAGAGAAGAGTGGAGAGAGTGTAGAATGTGAAGAAGAGTTTTTTCTTTCTCTCTTGATTGAATATTTCATACACATTATACTCCTATATATACACAACTCTAGGACCTCTATACAAGAAAATGTTGGACACTCTACAATGTCTTTGTAAGACTGAAAAGTAGACTTAGCTAAAAATAGAATGAAGCTTTAGTGAAAGGACTTGAATCTTCCTTCATCTTTGAGCCACCAACGGCTCCAAAAATTTCCCTAGGCTCCAACGGCTCCTTCTTCACATGTCTCAAGAGAGACATGTGAGCTTGAATCCTTCTTGAAGCTTCCTCACTCCAACAGTCACAAGGAAAGTAGAAGACTTGCCTTTAGCTTCTTCCACAAGTTACCATTACTTCTTTGTCAAGCCTTTGTAGGCTTCTGCTTAGTTTAATACTCCCCCTCAAGCTTAATTTTGTAATGAGAGTCATTAGGAGTAAGCCTGAAAGTTGTGAATCCCCACCTCATTAAAAACCTCATTGGAAAACCCAATGGGACAAAACCAATAGAGGGAAAAAGAGTATGGTTCATAGTCACGGTTTGGTTATTGCAACCAATCCGAGTTTAGAGCATATAAACTCACATACCTTTGTGCTTGCGGCCTTAGTGAATATGTCGGCTAGTTGGTCCGAGCTTCTTGTGTAACAAGGTAAGATCACACCTTGCTCAATCTTTTCCCCAACCTTGTGACAATCCACTTCGATGTGCTTAGTCCTCTCATAAAATACCGGATTTGATGCAATGTGGATGGTGGCTTGGTTATCACAATGCATCGTGATTGGGTCTTGTGACTCCACTCCCAAATCTTTAAGCAAAGCTTTTAACCATATGAGTTCATCCGTGAGTTTCCTCATTGCTCTATATTCGGCTTCCGCACTTGAATATGACACCACCTTTTGCTTCTTGCTCTTCCAAGTTACTATATTGCCTCCAAGAAACGTGCAATACCCGGTGGTAGATTTCCGATCTTGTTTGTCTCCGGCCCAATCTGCGTCACAATATCCTACAAGTGATGTATCCTCGTTCCTTCCCATCCAAATACCATAACCGGATGTGCCTTTGAGGTATCGGAGAATTCGATCAACCATATCCCAATGTCGTTGTCTTGGAGTTTGCATGTGTTGGCTTATTTGGTTGACCGTGTAAGAATATAAGATGAATGCACTCTAAGAGTGACTTAAAGAATCATTGTAAAGAAGATTGTAAGTGAATGAAGAGAAGAGTAGATTTTTCATTAGATTAAAAATCCAAAAATTTTTCTATGTAAAGCAAACATATATATATAGGAAAGAGGTGAAGAGAGGGTCCCAAAATATCCCAAAGAACCATTGGAGAGGGGAGTGGACCGTTGGAGAAGTGGTCCCGGCCGTGGTGGTCCCGTGCGTCAGGTCGCAGGCGTCCTAGGTGGGCCCACGGAGTCTTCAATGGCTTCCTGCGATTTCGGCTGGGTCGTTGGCAACCCTAGGAGTAGCCATGGTCCCCACCATCCTTAGATGTCGCTTTCCTGGCTCAAATCCCCAGAGACCCGAAATCAAAAGCTTCTCGGGATGCACGCGTCTGTACGGAATGGTGGGTAGGCTGCGTCCAAGTTCGAGGCTTTACTTGTCCCAGCGTCTGACCCAGCTCGGCCCATATCGCGTCCTAGGCCGAGATGCCCCTCGGCCCGTCTCGCGTCTTCCTCTCTTCCAGGCCGTGCTTCTTCTAGGCCCATCAAACGCCTTCCTCTCGTCCAAGCCTTGTTTCCCTCGGCCCATCTCGCACCTTCCTCTTGTCCAGGCCATTTCTCTCGGCCCATCTCTTCTTCCTTGCTCCCTACTTCTTCTTCTTGGATTCCTTGATCCACACTCTTTCCTTTTTATGAACAATACTCCCCCTCAAGCTTAACCATAGTTTTATTAAGGTTAAGCTTGGATGTCTCATAGACCTCACCTCATTAAAAACCTTAGAGATAAAACCTCTTGGGACAAAACTCTTCTAAGGGAAAAAGAGTGTGAGATTTATGAGAGAGGGGACCTTTGTTCATTCTTTCGGAAGATCCACAAGTCCTAGTTTGGGATAAATATGATCACAAACTCTTAGACTTGCGGCTTTTGTAAAAATATCCGCTAGTTGGTCTTCACTTTTGGTGTAGCATGGGAGAGTAATTCCTTCTTCGATTTTCTCCCGAACTTTATGACAATCGATCTCGATGTGTTTGGTCCTCTCATGAAACACGGAATTGGAGGCAATGTGAATTGCCGCTTGGTTGTCACAATGCATTGTGATTGGTTTTGGGGAATCAATACCAAGATCCTTAAGGAGTGCCTTTAGCCATGTGAGCTCACTTGTAAGTTTTCTCATAGCTCGGTATTCCGCTTCGGCACTAGAGCACGACACCACCTTTTGTTTCTTAGTCTTCCATGTCACCAAATTTCCTCCAATAAAAGTACAATACCCGGTAGTTGATTTTCGGTCATTCCGATCACCGGCCCAATCCGCATCATAATATCCAACAATTTCGGTATTGTTGTTCTTTCCCATCCAAATGCCACGATCTTGACTTCTCTTTAAGTATTGGAGAATCCTTTCCATAATGCTCCAATGGTGCAATGTGGAGTTTTGCATATGTTGATTCACTTGGTTAACCGGATAGCATATATCCGGTCTTGTGATTGTCAAGTAGATAAGTTTTCCCACGAGTCTTCGGTATTGAGGTGCATCCTTGTATGGTTCATCGTTTTTCTCCCCCTTTCGACTGACCTTGTAGCCGTCCTCAAGTGGTGTAGTAGCAACCTTAGAACCTAAATCTCCTATTTCACCAAGTAAATCAAGAGTGTACTTTCGTTGAGAAAGAAATAGACCCTCCGAAGAGCGACATACTTCAATCCCTAGAAAATACTTTAGTTCCCCAAGGTTTTTAATATCAAATACACTCTTAAGATAAGTCTTAGTGGAAGAAATACCGTCTTTGTCATTGCCGGTAATGATCAAGTCATCCACATAGATAAGAACTACGATGATCCCATTCGGGCCATTGGAGACAAAGAGTGTATGGTCCGATTCCGATTTATGAAAGCCACGATTACGAAGGGTAAAACTTAGCTTATGGTACCAAGCCTGAGGAGATTTCTTAAGCCCATAGATGACATTTTGAAGACGGAGTACTTCCCCGGGTCTTACCATGCCTTCTAGGCCAGGAGGTAGATGCATATATACTTCATCCTCAAGTTCTCCTTTCAAGAACGCATTCTTGACATCCATTTTCCATAATTCCCAATATAAATTCATAGCCAAAGAGAGAACCACTCTTACCGTATGAAGTTTTGCAACGGGTGCAAATGTGTCGGTGTAATCTTGCCCATAGGTTTGTGTGAAACCTCTTGCCACTAAGCGGCATTTGTATCACTCAATACTCCCATCACTTTTGTATTTGATGGTGAATATCCATCGAGAGGTGACAGCTCGTTTTCCCCGGAGGTAGTTTCGCCGGATCCCAAGTATGGTTCTTTTCCATTGCATTGCATTCATCCGCAATTGCATCTCGCCATTCTTTACGGGTTTTGGCCTCATCATAACTCTTTGGAATCTGTTCAAGCTCAATTTTTCCAAGAAACACTATATGATGAGAGGTAACAAGGTCAAGAGAACATACCTTTTGAGTAGGATGTGCCTCAGATCTCGCATTTTAACAAAAACGAGATTTTATCAATTGTGAAGAGTCTTTGCGCGGACGAGTACTACACCTTAGTGGGATTTCCGGGTGATTACTCGGACTAGGAGGTTGAGCCACATTTTCTTCCGGAGAAGGACAAGGGAATGATTGTTCTTCAATGTCTTCGGGAATTGATACTGTTGGCTCAATTTCAACGTCTTTTGGAGCGTGAGTAATGTCACTAACTTGTTGGAGGAGCATGCGAAGACTCTCGTTCCTATCTTGAGACGTGTTAGTGAGATCCTTGAGTTCTTCCCAATTTGTTTTCTCAAAGTAGCCTTTGTCTTCTACAAATTTCACATCCCGAGAGACATAGAGGCGTTGGTTTGTTGGATCGAAGCACTTATAGCCTTTTTGTGTGGTTGAATATCCAAGGAACATACATTTGGTACTTTTGGCATCAAGTTTATTGTGTAGTTCTCCTGGAATTAAGACATAACACACACATCCAAATACTCTTAAGTGTTCAATGAAGGGTTTTGTGCCATTAAGTACCTCATATGGTGACACATCTTATAGAATTTTGGTTGGAATCCGATTGATGAGGTAGCATGCCATTAATACCGCATCTCTCCTATATCTTTTAGGAACCTTCATATGGTACATCATGGACCTTGAAGTTTCCATAAGATGTCGGTTTTTCCTTTTCGCCACACCATTTTGTTGTGGTATGTGTGGACAACTTGTTTGGTGAGTTATGCCACATTTGTTCAAGTGATTTTTAAACTTGGTGCTTGTATATTCGCCTCCATTATCCGATCTAAGTACCTTTATTTTGCAATTGAATTGGTTAGTTACATAATTTTGAAAATTAATGAAGGCATCAAAAACTTGATCCTTAAAGGCCATTAAGGTAACCCACATATATTTTGATTTTTCATCAATGAAAGTCACAAAATATTTTAGGTTATCTCTAGAGGAACAAGGAGATGTCCAAACATCTGAGTGAATTAAATCAAAACAATTTGCATAAAGAGTACTAGATTTTGGAAAAATAGACTTGCAATGTTTTCCTAAAATACAAGCCTCACATTTACTATGATCAAAAGAGTTTTTAGGCAAAATTAAATTTAGGGCTCTAGAATGGGGATGACCCAATCTAGAATGCCAAATGGAATAAAAATATGAACCAACATTAGAGTCTAAATTGCTAACGGAAACATAATGTAAATCACTTGGAATTGATTTTCCTTCTAGAACATATAGCCCATCTTTGGTCTTTCGTCCTCCAAGTGTTTTTCCACTCTCAATATCCTGAAATTTTACATGGTTAGGACCGAATATAGCATAACAATTTAAGTCGGAGGTGGTTTTCTTAACCTATAGAAGATTAGATGTGAATTTTGGCATATAAAAGGCTTTTGTTCTCCTATTAAACACTTCTATATCTCCTATTCCATTGATTGTGACTTTTTCACCACTAGCCACAATAATATTTCCTATAGTTGGTTGTACATTTTTAATCATCCTAAGATTGTTTATCATGTGGTGTGATGCACCGGAATCAATAACTTAGGAGTTGGAATTTGTTGAAGTTTTAGAGAGATTAGAGATACCAAAATCCTTTAAGTTGGCAATAGCTTGGATGATCTCATCAAGATCCGACCTCCTTACAATTGCACCATGGGATTTTTCACTCATCGCCATAGCTCCTCCTCCGATTTTCGAGTTACCCGTCGGTCTTCTTCCACATCGTTTTCTTGTGCTACATTTGCCCTTTGTTCCTTCCATTTGTTTGGTTTGAGATGAGGTTAAGGATCCAAAATTTTTCCCTTGTATGACCTTTCTTTTTGCAATGCTCATACACCATACTCCTCTTATCTTCGTTTTTGTATATTACCTTGTGAGCGGTGATTAAGTCCTTTTCGCTATTAATAAGCCCAATGTTTCCTTGCTCCCTTTGCACTTGTGCACACACTTCATCCACCGTTGGAAGCTTCTTTTCCCTTAGTATAGACTTGACAAGGTCATTGTAGCACGGATGTAATCCCCCAAGTAGCCCAAATACTTGTCTTATTCCTTTCTCTCATTTTGTACGAGAGGATCCGTTGTACTTGGTCTCAACATCTCAAGCTCCGCCCAAAGAACTCTTAGCTTCCCAAAATAATCTTCAAATTCCATGTCTCCTTGGCTTAGTGTGTTAAGAGCCCTTTTCACTTCAAATACCCTAGTGAGATTGGAGACATTTGCATATACCCACTTGAGAGTATCCCAAAGTTCTTTGGCGGTTTCACAAAAGAGATAGGAGTCGAGGAGATGAGGATCAAGAGAGGCGGTTATGATAGCCATTACCGTTTGGTCTTCTTGGAACCATTTATCTTGATCAACCATCACCAAATCGGAGGAGCCCACCTTTTTTTTCCCTTTATCGGCGGTATTTACGACTTTTTCTTTTGGCGGCTCTATATGATTCCATAGCCCATGACTACACAAGATCATCCTTGTGGTTCTTGACCATAGCATATAGTTAGGCCCCCTTAAGAGTTACTGGTATGCATGCCCCTTTGTTGGATTCCATGATGATTTTGTCGGTTTACAAGATTTTTGGTTTTGGAGAGGATTTTTGAGAATAGAAGATTAATGAACCAAGAATAGAATGAGATTAGGATCTTTGTTGCTCTGATACCATGTAAGAATATAAGATGAATGCAATGAACCAAGAATAGAATGAGATTAGGATCTTTGTTGCTCTGATACCATGTAAGAATATAAGATGAATGCACTTTAAAGAGTGACTTAAAGAATCATTGTAAAGAAGATTGTAAGTGAATGAAGGGAAGAGTAGATTTTTCATTAGATTAAAAATCCATAAATTTTCTATGTAAAGCAAACATATATATTATATTATATATATAGGGAAAGAGGTGAAGAGAGGCGTCCCAAAATATCCCAAAGAGCCGTTGGACGAGGGGAGTGGACCGTTGAAGAAGTGGTTCCCGGCCGTGGTGGTCCCGTGCGTCAGGGTCGCAAGCTGTCCTCGGGTGGGCCCATGGAGTCTTCAACGGCTTCCTGTGATTTCGGCTGGGTCGTTGGCAACCCTAGGAGTAGCCATTGATCCCCACCATCCTTAGATGTCGCTTCCTGGCTCAAATCCCCAGAGAATCGAGATCAAAATCTTCTCGGGCAGTGCACGCGTCTTCTCGGGATGCCCGCGTCCGTACGGAATGGTGGGTAGGCTGCATCCGAGTTCAAGGCTTTACTCGTACCCAGCGTCTGACCCAGCTCGGACCATCTCGCATCCAGCTCGGCCCAATATCTGGGTCCTAGGCCGAGATGCCCCTCGGCCTATCTCGTGTCTTCTTCTCTTCTAGGCCCATCTCACACCTTCCTCCCTCTCATCAGGGCCTTGTTTCTCTCGGGCCTATCTTGCACCTTCCTCTTGTCCAGGGCCATTTCTCTCGGACCATCTCTTCTTCCTTGCTACCCTACTTCTTCTTCTTGGATTCCTTGATCCACACCACGTCTTTCCTTTTTATGACCAATAGACCGCACCGTTCCTTTTTGTGTGTGAAGAGTGTATGATCGGCCTTGGACTTTTGGAAGCCTATGATCACGTAATGTGTGGCTTAGTTTGTGGTACCAAGCCCTAGCGTGATTGCTTGAGGCCTTAGATAGCCTTTCGGAGACGTCCACAACATTACCGGGTGCGGAACAATATGTTCCAAACCGAGAGGAGGATGCATTGTAGACCTCATCGTCAAGCCTTCTCCTTGTAGAAAGGCATTCTTGACATCCATTTGCCACAAAGACCAATTAAGGTTAGTGGCAAGAGAATAACATAACACGTACCGTATGAAGTTTTGCTACCGGCGAAGCAAATGTTGTCATGATAATCCATGTTGTATG
>JAKUCM010001163.1:0-58658 GCA_023374145.1 Lepidium sativum | reverse complement strand
TTTAGTATCTCAAAAATGTATTCCAGTTGTGGTTATTCATATATGAATCATCCAGTGAAAAAAAATTAGACAACCAACACTACGATTCTTTTCCATACTGTGTTCAATAATTGATTAATATGTATTGGTTATTTTAGATTTTATATATATAATTGCCATAAAAAGAAAATAAAAATTACCAAAATACTACCAAAAAGAGAAACTCTGAATACTACAACCTTCAAAACTCTCACATGAGGTCTCCCAATATTAATGATCTTCGTTCTATTTGAAGATATGTGGAGGGTACGTAAAGATAGAGTGGTTCCTAAGAAATCAGGAAGATTTCAAGATTAAAAGGAAAAGATGAAGATTTGGTGATTATTGAGAATATTTACTCAGAATTTTGAATGGAAGTGAAATCAATAGATAAAACCAAATCTCTTATTGGATGTGATCTAGGGTTGAAGACCAAGGTAAGAACATTCATATAAGTAGGTTTTATCATTGTAATTTAGAGTTAGAGCTTTTGGGAGAAATACTAAAAAGGCTTAAGCTCGTAAGGAATCTGTTTTGACTTGTCAAGGTTGCGTTTAAGGTAATGAAATCTAGATTTCAGTTGGTTTATGAGAAAATAATTTCCAACAAAGTGAGAAGCTTTTTTATGAAAAGTTCTACTTTAATAAATCTAATTTTTCGTGTGATTACAGTGTGCATATTTATAGTTAGTAATCTATTTTGTTGAATTCTTTGCACTTACAATTGGTATCAGAGCCGCACACCAATTGAATAAGGCGTTTATTCAAAATAGGTGAAGATCTTGGGTGGACATGGAGAATTCGCCATAGTTTATCATCATCACCAACCCTTTGAAGTTGGATCTTGACAACTATGGGTATTGGAAGGTTCAAATGGCTCAGTAGATTCAGAGAATTAATAATGACGCATGGGTAGTTATTGAAGATGGCTGAGAACCTCCAGTAAAGCCCGATACACCACCAAAACCGAGGAAACAATGGAACATAAAACAAAAGGTTGAAGCAAGGTAGAATTCTAGAGCTCTAGTTGCAGTTTTCAATGGATTCCATATTAATCAATATAAGAGAGTTCAATGATGTATTACAACAAAAGAAGCATGGGATATTCTTCAAGTGAGCTTTGAAGGGATGAGTAGTGTTAAGAGAACTCACATAGACATGCTTGCCTCAAAGATTGAGATATTTTTTCTATGGTGAAGATGAATTTATTCAAGAGTTCAACAACAAGTTGTCATCGTTAGCTCATGAGGCTTTGGTATTGGGGAAAACGTATAAAGACAAGAAACTAGTGAAAACATTTATGAGGTGTCTTCCTATCAGATTTTATAAACATCGCTCTGCTATAGAGGTATCTCAGAACCCTGATGCATTAAAGTTTGATTGGTTGTTAGTATGATGCAGGCTTATGAGTTAGAGATCAACCAACATCATCCACTGAGTAAAAGAGAAGGCATAGCTTTAGTGTCTGAAAAAGTCATCGAAAAAAGGATTCAATTAAAGATTTAGAAGAAAAAATTGGTGGATTGATCAAGAGAATTCTACAAAAGGCTGAAAGAAGTCAAAGAAAAGAGTATCAGTCACTTATAATGGCATCATGGATTCATAGTGGTGATGAGCACGAAATCAACATTTTGAACAAATCTATACCACATTTAGGTATTGTCCAAGTATTAGATGATGAAGATAACAACGCTCATATTGATAATAAAGATGCAGTAGTTGAGGAATATGAGTCTGATGATGAATTGGATATGACTCTAGAAAAACAGTTGAGCATCATGGTAGCATCCTTAATTGAAACTAGTGAAGAAAACAAACGTATGTAGGCAGAAAAACAGTTCATTGATGATATGCTTCAACATGCAGAAAAAGAGCTTACAGATGTCAAAGCAATAAAACTTGAGCTGGAAAGAAAATTTACAAAGCAATTACGCAACATCAAGATGATGAGCAAAGGAACTGAATGAGCAGGAGCAAAGCAATCTAGTGGTATAACAAAGTTTGTTAAAGTTGCACGAAACCAGCCCATCACGAGCCGGTCCATGAATGAGCAGGATGAATGGGGACTTGAAGTGACCCTCACATTCTTCACCTCGATTCAATCTCCCTCTTCTTTCTCTCCTTTTATCTCCTTTTCTCTCCACGACTCTTCCTCTTCGCGACCTTTTATGTTCGCAACTCTTCCTTTTTCCGAGTTGAGAGCCTCCGATCAACTCCACCTTTGACATGCAACCGCCGAAACCATTAACATCATCGACATGCAACCTTGTCGATGACTTCTCTCCTCCGACATCTACTGCCGGAGCCTCTCTCTCTTTACTGGGATAAAGAATCAGTGCCGAAGCACCTTCAGGTTATGTAAACCTTCCTCAAACTTCTTTATCGGGATCAATTTGGTTAATAGATCTGCTGGATTTACTTTAGTATCTATCTTCTTTACCTTAATTGTTCCTTCTGAAACATGCTCCCTTATGAAGTTGTATTTAACATGAATATGTTTTGTTCTTTCGTGGTAGGAGTAGTTCTTCGACAAACAGAGAGCACTCTGGGACTCACAGAAGATTTCAGCATCATCCTGAGGAAACCTTAACTCTAAGGAGAACCCCTTCAACCACAACGCCTCCTTTCCAGCTTCCATCAAGGCGATGAACTCGGCTTCACTAGTCGAGAGAGCCACAATATGTTGAAGAGACAATCTCCAACTCACGGTGTTCTCCCCTGCCTAAAACACGTACCCGGTAATAGATCTCCTTTTATCTAAATGTGTTGCGAAATCACTATCACTGTATCCTCTTACTTTGAATCCTCTGGTTTTGTGTATACAAGCTTTAGATCTACTGTATTCCTGATATATCTTAGAATCCATTTGACCCTTTTCCAATATTCTCTGCTAGGAGCACTCATGAATCGGCTGACCAGACTTGTGGCATACGCTAAGTCAGGACGCGTACCAACTATGGCATACATCAAGCTACCGACAGCACTGGCATAAGGTACCAATTTCATATCCTCTTATGATTCCCTTTTGTTGTCTGCTTTAGTACTAGATAGTTTAAAATGTGCCCTATAGGTGTTTGTACTTGTTTTGACTATTCCATGCCATAGGTCTTTAGAACTTTTTCTAGATAGCTTTGTTGAGTCAATTTGAGAGTTCCTCTCTGTCTATCTCTGATGATATCGATACTTGGGATCCTTCTTGCAGCTCTTAAATCTTTCATTTTGAATTATTTGCTTAGCAGCTTCTTCGATCTACAAATCTCTTTCATATTCCTTGCAGCCACTAATATTCCTCATATTTTGTCGGTTTTGAGCTCATTATTACGGTTATATTTGGGGAATTCGTCTATGTTTTATTGAGATTTCAGGTCAAAAACGTTCAGAGTTGGAATCATGTTTGAAGGTGGACTTTGGAGAAATTTGAAGCATTTTTCGGTATTCTCCACGAAAGGAATGACCGATCGATCAACACAAGGATCGATCGATCAGTGCTCTAACAAGGATTATGCGCAGAATCTGAAGAACGACTTCGCTTCTCAGAGATCGACTCTATATCCAAGGATCGATCGATCCACTCTAGGATCGATCGATCGATGCCCTTCGCAGAAACTTAATTTCCTGATTTTTCAGCTCTTGTTTTGGTAACTATAAATAATCTTTTCCTATTTTATTTTAAAGGAGTCATGAGCCCTCTTGGAGTTGTTAGAGAACGAATTTTACAGAATTTTGAGAGTTTGTAAGCTAGTGAGAAGATCTCTTGACACTTGAGAAAAATTTCTGAATCTTATTTCTATTTATTAATGCAATTTCAGTTTCAGTTCATCATGATTTGCTTGACTCATTTCTCTATGTCTGAGTATATCTTAGATCAGATTTAGGGATTCTAGGGTTTTAGAATTCACTGTTAGGGAACAAATAAGATTGATGAACAGATGATTCTCCTTCTAATACTTGAGTTTAATGCATATATTAGCTTGATCACATAGTCGATGATTTTAGGTTGTTAACTTTCCAGAAGATTGTTAAGAACTATAACTAGATTAGAGGAGCAATTCCTTCAATACCAACGAGAGTTGATGCTAGGTTGGGTTGTGGGTAATTGAACCTAAGTGATAAATCCTACTTGTAATCTAAAACCAACGAGAGTTATGACCTTTAGATTATTAATAGAGGGGTAGATTCAACGAGAGTTGGTTATCTTTATTCATGTTCAAGCCGAGAATAAGATCAGATTAGTTCATGAATAGTTTCCCTGACAAGAATTCTAACTCTCGAATGAATACCCACATCCGATTGCTTTAGTTATTTGATTTCATTCGCGTTTAAGTTGCTAGTATTTACCTCTCTGATTTGGATTAATATAGCTTGCAATTCGATAGAAGTCGAAAATGTAACCTGGTTCTCTGAGGAATTCGACCCCTAAGTATTATTACGTTTGTTGTGTACTTGCAGTAGGATATAAGGTTAAAACTCGTGTTATCGTTACTTACGTTTTTTCTTTTTGTTCGTTTTTGTTCTTTTCCAGGTGTATGACCAGAAGTCAAGGTTCAAAACACCTATTCAACTTGGATAATCAAGAGCTTGCGAGGGTTGAAAGAGAAAACCGAAGAGCCAGGAATATGAATCCTCCAGGGAATCAAGCACAGGATCCGCAGTATATGGCCACAATGGTGCAGTAGTTGCAGAGAGAATTGGGTGAGATTAGGAGAGCACGAGAGCCTGCTCAACGGAGAGCAATAGGCGACATGGATACTCCACAAACCCACTATCATAATCGCTCAGCTATTCGACCTCCTGCGATTGAGAGGAATGATTATGAGATCAAACCTCACCTTATTGGGTTGGTTAAGCAGTATGTCTTCAATGGACTTCCAGGGGAGAATCCTATGGATCACATAGGGAATTTCGAAGACATATGTGGGACCACTAGCTTTAACGGTGTACCTGCTGATTATGTGAAGTGTAAGTTCTTCCATCATTCACTCTCAGACAAAGTTTTCAGGTGGTTATGTTCACTACCTCCAGGATCACTCACCATGTGGGCTCGGGTTCGAGCAGCGTTTCTTGATCATTTCTACACGAAATCCAAGACTGCAGCTCTCAAGAGCAAGATTTCATCGTTTCAGCCACAATCTGGGTAATCTCTGAATGAATCATGGGAACATTTCAAGGAGTATCAGCGGGATTGTTCACACCATGGGTACTCGGATGAGCAGCTTCTCAACACTTTCTACTGTGTAATCGAGTGGGAATACAAGAATTCCCTGAATGCTGCCAGCAATGGAGACTTTATGACCAACACTAGAGATGAAGCCTTCACTCTGATTGATAACCGAGCTGCAAGTTCTAGTAGTCATTGTCTTGAATATGATCGGACTAGGAAGGTAAAGAGTGTGGAGATTCAGAGGATTCATGACATTGCTGAGAAGTTGGATATCCTGATCCGAGCAAATCAGGGTAATCAGAGGAGTGTGAATCAAGTTGAGGACAACAGAGAAGTGGCTCAGGGTCAAGATGATTCGGCTGGTTCTGAAGACCAAAGGGAGGTCGACTATGTTAACTAGCAGAACAGGGAACATAACCCGAATTACCTTTCCTACAGAAGCACTAATGTCGAGAACCTTCGGGATGTTACTTTTCCAGCACCCACATTACCTCAAGGGTCACCTTTTCAAGGAAAGTCATTCATCCAGAATTCAGGTCAGAGATGGAATAATCAGAAGCCGTTTGTTCCGAATGCAGGAGGAAGGAACTGGCAAAGACCGTACAAGCCTTATGTACAACCGCCAATGCAGCAACAACCTCCAACAGCACCTTCAGGAACATCAAACAAAGAAATTAAGACCCTGATTCAGCAACTTGTTGTTGAGCAACAAAAGACTACCCAGGAAGCTTAATGCTAAGATGGACAACATCTACAATAACATGAATGGGAAGTTTGAGTCAGTTTCTATACTCATCAAGAAGCTAGACACCCAAGTTGCTCAAACTGCTGAAACCATTAGACGTCCACAAGGAGCCTTACCTGGGAAGGTTGAGAAGAATCTCAAGGAATCATGTAATATGGTAATTGCTGAAGTAGGGAATTCAGTTGAGAGTAAGTACAACCCTCATGTTCCATACCCTAAAGAGCTTGAGAAGATAGAAGATCAAGGAGAGTTCACTGTACCTTGCCGGGTTGGACAACTAGTTTTCAGCGATGCCTTGTGTGATTCTGGAGCTAGTATCAATGTTATCTCTTTGGAGACTATGGAGAAACTTGGTATTGAGCTAATGTAGGAACATCACTCATCTGTTTCGTTTGGGGATGCATCTTCCAAGGTGCCTAGAGGAAGACTTGTTGAATTCACTCTTCTGGTTGGGAATTGCAATATCCCTATAGACTTTACGGTTGTTGAAATGGCAAGAGAATGAGCTCTTCTGATCTTGTTGGGAAGGCCATTCCTCAACACAGTTGGGGCCAAGTTAGACTTCCTAAGTCAGAGAGTCGTGTTGCACAACGCGGACAAGGATGTTTCATACTCTATTCGAACTTCATCGAATCGTTTCTGTGGGATGATACGAGATGATGAAAAAGACAGTGAATGTAATGAGGAGTATGAGTTGTTCCGTGAACATGAGAGGGACTCAGTTGAACATCAAGACACTTGTATCCTTTATCGTCTTGACAAATTCTGCAATTATGATGTTAAAGGTGTTGTTATCTAGGTTTTTGCAGGTAGCCCTCGCGTTGATAGTGGTGGAGTCTACACGGTCAAGGAGATATGCCACGATGGAGTTGTTGCATTGCTAGATGTCTTAGGAAGGACATTACATAAGAAAGATGAATAGTTGAAGAAGTTCATCATTGAGGAGATTAGTGTCCGAGGAGTGAGCAAACCTCACTCAAGCAGTTCTGCCATCTGAATGGCATCCGAGTCAAGCTAATGATTGTAAAAAATCGTTGAGTGGGAGGCAACCCACTATTAGGTAGTTTGTTTTCCATTTTTCTTTTTAGTTTGATTTTGTTTTTCTTTTGTGTTTTTGTTCAAAATAGGAAGCTGTCGAAGACAAAGATCGATCGATCAACACACATAGTAGGTTTTCGCACGATCCAAAGCACGATCGAGCACTCAGGATCGATCGATCAAGAACACCACATGATCTATTGCCCGACCGAACAAGCATAGCCCGACTGGACGAGCAGAGCCCGACTAATCGAGCAAGAAGACCGCATGATCCATATCACGACATGAGGAAGCTGGATCGATCAAGCAGGAATATTGTACGATCCAAAGCACGACATGAAAAAGGACGGATCGATCGAGTCATTTAAGAAGAACTTGCGCACGATCCATTTTCCGACTTAGTAGATAAGAATCGATCGTTCTTACTCGCAAGAGCACAGATCGATCGATCAACTCAGGGATCGATCGATCTTTGACCCATGTTCGTCTCTTTAAACGCGCAGAACAGTTACAATTCGCGAAACTTCAATTCCAAATATTTTAAAAACTTGATTTCTCTCTCGTTTTTCATCCGTTTTTGACGATTCAAAAGTCTAATCTGCTTAGAATTTCATCATCTATCTGATTTTGTGATTTGTAACTTCGATTAGCAAAGGTATGTCCTCTAAATTCGAAATTTTTGTCCGATTTTGGAGGTTAAATTGGGTAAAAGGGGAACTTGTTTTCTTGTTGATTTTCATCGATTAACTCATGCATGTGCCTCATTCTTACATGGATTTGATCCCATCTTGCTGTTTGGATTGTTGAATTTTGATTAGAGATTGCTTGTTAGGTTGAAGGAGAATTTCTAGGGGAACTTCGATTGATGCATTGCTGGATGTTGATATTGTTTAATTAAATAAGCAATCAAACCATTGATCATTTGTACGCCTAGGATATCGAACTCTTGAGAATTTTTTTGACCACAAACTCATTTTTTTGGTTGTGTCTCCGTTCTTTCATTGTAGATGGTTTGAACATCAACCTCAAATCCTAGGAAACCTACAATGAAGGTCCTGGTAGCTTCGAATCTGCACCGCGGTTAGTCGTTGCAACAGTACGATGATGCGCCTAGACAAAGACAGCTTGGTGAGTGTTTGCCATGGCCGAGGCCGGAACAAACATACTTCATGTATAATGTGGCTAGCAGGGATGCCCCCTCCGTTGTCAGAACTACGGCAGCGTACAAAGATAGAAAGGAGGGAGATGGTTGGAAGAGCTTTCACGAAACCTTCTACGATCAACTCCTGACAAACACGTGGATCCCTACGAAGTTCCTTTACCGTGAGACACTGCATAGGATGGGAATTCTAGAAGATGTTGTTCAGCTGCTGGATAATCTTGGTCTGACCAAGTTCTGCTTCGATGCTTACCCACTGTATCCAGAGGTCGTCAGGCAGTTCTTGGCGCCATGTGATCTACATGCGTGCGCTGATCCCCACAGTCTAGTTTATGCACAGTACCTCACGTACTTGTATAGAGGAGCTCTATATACAATCACCATTCAGGAGTTGTGCCAGATCTACGGTTTTGATGAGTATGCAGTTTGGCTGAAACCATCAAAGAACTCTCCTCTGAATAATGCACTGTGGTATTTGTTGTCAGGTGATGGGTATCAGGGTAAGGCTTCAAAGCTCACTAATATCAGGAATCAGGTTATCAGTATAGTCGCTAAGCACACCGAGTCGACAATTTTGGCAAAGGAGGAGTCAGGCAGTGTAACTAAATCTCAGCTCGAGTATTTGCACGATGCCATCTCTCCTCTGGTACCAGATCTTTACCAAGATCCTACCCTTGCTGCAGGTCTTCCTTCTAACATCAACTAGGGCTATCTTTTTGCCAATGAGCTAATCAATCGCATATAAAGAGGTGACTCGAGGAAGGAAGTGGTTGAGCCAATTGGTATTCTCCTGACACCGATCTTCATGTTCCATGGGTTAGATCTCGGGCAGACAAAGGTTGTGCAGAGGATCGATTTGATCGATACAACAACTTTAGCCAGATTTGGGTACATTTTGGAGAAGAGACAGTGGACTTTCTTTGATGACACGCCCCAAAAGATGTACATCACCCACCCAGCTCCTCACATCACTTCCGTTAGCTGCAGAGAGAACGTGGAGTTCCGACATGATTTGTCGCATCCTGAGATCTCCGGCAAGCTCAAGAACGAGAGGAGGAAGAGATCGATTCAGCAGACCATCTGGAATGCTTTGAGGAGGATCCTAGCATCTCTTTGTATGAGTGCACCTGCAGCCGATCGTGATGAGCATGCCTCCATGCCTACTGCACCTACTAGCCGACCAGATGTTGCTGGACATCGGTCTGATGATGATGAGGATGACATGCCAATGGATTACCACGTTCCTCGCCGTCACAGAGCACCAGGCGACCGCGACAGCCAGAGCCCTGAGTAGCTTCTTAGATACTTCCTACTTTTGTTTCAGTTTATTTTCATTTTATTTAAGACTATTTCTTTTTGCTTCTTTTTGTTTCTTACGCGTTTTTATGTCTTCCTTTTGATTTATTTTTACACTGGGACAGTGTAAAGTAAGTCTGGGGAGAACACTTATTTACTAACGCATTTTTCTGTTTTGTTTCTTTTGCATTCTAGAATTTTCAGACTATTTGTTTCTTTTATTTCTGTATTTTGAGCTTTTGAGACTGTCATCAGACTACTTGATTTTTGACTTTCTCAACATTATCTTGGACTTAGTATCACTTTATTTGCATTTGTCAGGAATCGATCAGACTATTGGAAAACCTAGAGACAAAGCAACACTCAGTTTCAGAGCACATTCATCTCAACTTTCAGGGGATTTCATGATGATTTCACACCTAACTTGACTTAATCCTCTCGTCAAGGGAATTGGTAATACATCAGGTATGTTCCTTCTCTTTACTCAATGAAAGATGTTCCTTGTAAGTTTGGTTATGTTTCTCTCTTCATCATTTTCACACATTTTAAGCCAAAAATTCTGATATAAGTTTTTCCATGAAGTTAGCCTAGGGTAAAATTTTTCCAATGACGATGCAAGTTTTTTAAAGTGAATTGGACGTTTCTGAGTATACATCCAATGATGTAATCTTTTTCACTTTACTAATTAGCTTACTCAGGGAAACTCTAATGAAGTAACTTACTAGGAAGAATTGGTCTTATGGAAAGAGAGAGAGAGATGGAATCAGATTGAAGGTAGTCTAGAGAGTATAAGTAGGAACTTTTATCCTTTTGATCGATATTCCCCCGAATGAGACTGCACTTAGTTTTATTACGGAGTCAGTATGGGAAATCTGATTGCTTGTTTTGAGTTGTGACAAGAGATTGTTATGTTTGCTAAGTTTGGGGGAAGTACAAGGTGGTCTTGATTTTGATGAGTAATATTCTTGTGATCACTTTGGACTTGATGTGTAGTATCTCGAGAGAGACATTTGTCTGATGAGATGTGATCTTCTTACAGTCTTTCTTTCTTTGCTTGAGGATAAGCTAGAAGTTAAGTCTCGGGGAATTGATGTTCCTCATATTTTGTCGGTTTTGAGCTCAATATTACAGTTATATATGGGGAATTTTTCTATGTTTTATTGAGATTTCAGGTCAAAAACGTTCAGAGTTGGAATCATGTTTGAAGGTGGACTTTGGAGAAGTTTGAAGCATTTTCAGTATTCTCCACGAAAGGAAGGACCGATCGATCAACGCAAGGATCGATCGATCATTGCTCTAACAAGGATTAGGCGCACGATCTGAAGAACGACTTGGCTTCTGAGAGATCGACTCTATATCCAAGGATCGATCGATCCACTCTAGGATCGATCGATCGATGCCCTTCGTAGTAACCTAATTTCACGATTTTTCAGCTCTTGTTTTGAGCCCTATAAATACTTTTTCATATTTTATTTTAAAGGGGTCTTGAGCCAACGTTGAGTTGTTAGAGAACGAATTTTACAGAGTTTTGAGAGTTTGTAAGCTAGGGAGAAGATCTCTTCACACTAGAGAAGAATTTCTAAGTCGTATTTCTATTTATTAATGCAATTTCAGTTTCAATTCATCATGATTTACTTGATTCATTTCTTAATGTCTTAGTAGATCTTAGATCGGTTTTAGGGATTCTAGGGTTTTAGAATTCACTGTTGGGGAACAAATATGATTGATGAACAAATGATTCTCCTTATAATACTTGATTTTAATGCATAGATTAGTCTGACCACCTAGTCGATGATTTTAGGTTGTTAACTTTCCATAAGATTGTTAAGAACTACAACTAGATTAGAGGAGCAATTTCTTCACTACCAACTAGAGTAGTGAAGAAAGCCTACTTGTAATCTGAAACCAACGAGAGTTAGGACCTTTAGATTATTAGTAGAGGGGTAGATTCAACGAGAGTTGGTTTATCTTTATTCATGTTTAAGCCGAGAATAGGATCAGATTAGTTCCTGAATAGTTTCCCTGACAAGAATTCTAACTCCTGAATGAATACCCAACATCCGATTGCTTTAGGTATTTGATTTCATTCGCGTTTAAGTTGCTAGTATTTACCTATCTAATTTGGATTGATATAGCTTGCGATTCGATAGAAGTCGAAAGTGTAACCTGGTTCTCTGAAGAATTTGTCCCCTAAGTACTATTACGTTTGATGTGCACTTACAGTAGGATATTGGGTTAAAACTCGTGTTATCAGCCACCAACATGTCGTTCACATATAACAGCAAGTTGATGTTCCTCATATTTTGTCGGTTTTGAGCTCATTATTACGGTTATATTTGGGAAATTCGTCTATGTTTAATTGAGATTTCAGGTCAAAAACGTTCAGAGTGAGAATCATATTTGAAGGTGGACTTTGTAGAGGTTTGAAGCATTTTCCGGCATTCTCCACGAAAGGAAAGACCGATCGATCTACCAAGGATCAATCGATCAATGATCTAACAAGGATTATGTGCACGATCTGAAGAACGACCTGGTTTCTGAGTAGATCGACTCAACATCCAAAGATCGATCGATCAACCAAGGATTGATCGATCGATCGATGCCTTTCGCAGAAACCTAATTTCGCAATTTTCAGCTCTTGTTTTGGGCCCTATAAATACTCTTTTCCTATTTTATTTTGAGGAGAGTCAGAGAGTTGCGAGAGAACAAATTTAGCAGAAGTTTAAGAGTTTGTAAGTTAGGAAGAGGATCTCTTCATACTTGAGAAGAATTTATGAATCTTCTTTCTCTTTGTTAATGCAATTTCAGTTTCAGTTCATCATGATTTGCCTGATTTATTGTTCTATGTCTCAGTAGATCTTAGATCTGATCTAGGAATTCTAGGGTTTTAGAATTCACTGTTGGGGAACAAATAGGATTGATGAACAGATGATTCTCCTTCTAATACTTGAGTTTAATGCATAGATTAGCCTGATCACCTAGTCGATGATTATAGGTTGTTAACTTTCCTGAAGATTGTTAAGAACTATAATTAGATTAGGGGAGCAATTTCTTCACTACCAACGAGAGTTGATGCTAGGTTGGGTTGTGGGTAATTGAACCTAAACAATAAAGCCTATTTGTAATCTGAAATCAACGAGAGTTAGGACCTTTAGGTTATTAATAGAGGGGTAGATTCAACGAGAGTTGGTTTACATTTATTTATGTTCAAGCCGAGAATAAGTTTAGAGTAGTTCTTGAATAATTTCCCTGACAAGAATTCTAACTCCCGAATGAATACCCGACATCTGATTGCTTTAGTTATTTGATTACATTCACGTTAAAGTTTTTAGAATTCGCTTCCCTTATTTGATTGATATAGCTTGCGATTTAATAGAAGTTGAGAGTGTAATTTGGTCCTCTGAGGAATTCGACCCCTAAGTACGATTACGTTTGTTGTGCACTTGTAGTAGGATAAAGGGTTAAAACTCGTAGTATCAAGTTTTTGGCGCCGTTGCCTAGGAACCAACAGTTACCTTTCGATATTCTGTTTACAGTTTCAAGTCTATATCGTTACATACATTTTTAATTTTGTTTGTTTTTGTTCTTTTCCAGGTGTATGACCAGAAGTCAAGGTTTGGAACACCTATTGAACTTGGATAATCAAGAGCTTGTGATAACTGATACTTTTCTTGGTCAAGCACAGATCAAATAAATCCTAATGCACTATCATGGTCATTGTAGTACTTTAGGTGTCATCCAAATGAGTGTGTAACTATCAATCAAGACGTGGTAGACTACTCTAATTCAAGCCAATCAATAGTGGTTTAATTATCTAACAGCCTAAATTTTAATGTATAAATAAAACAATGGCAAAAACAAAACAGCAGTAAACGACTAACAACGGAAAACGAGTATTAGCGGAAAACAAGCAACAGCGGAAAAAAGGCAACAGCGGAAAACAAGCAACAGTGGAAAAAAAAGGCAACAGCGGAAAACAAGCAACAACGGAGAAAAAGGCAACAGCGGAAAACAAGCAACAGCGGAAAACAAGCAACAGCGGAAAAAAGGCAATAGCGGAAAACAAGCAACAGCGGAAAACGGAGAACAACAGTAAGCGAAGAGCGTTCGTGAGGAGGTGGAGATAATGGATCAATGGATCACTTAGGTCACTAGGTTGCTTAACAAAACTCAACGGAGAAGATCCCTAGGCATTAAGTTCGTAAACTACGGAATCCACTCTCGTGGAAGACAGACTCAGAGAAGCTATCAACATACCCTATCATCCCTTGAGCTAAGTGTGTAAATCTCTTGAGCTAAGTGTGTAAATCTCTGAGATGGTTCAATCAAACATTTTATCAAACACCTGTTGGGTGCTAAAACGTCTAAGAATGAATTTCAATTGATCAGAGAGAAATAAGCATTAACAACACCAGAACAGAAGAGACCAAAGCAATTATAACTGTAAGCAACCTAGATTACCTAAACTCCTCACTAATATACATCCACCTCCTCTGAAACCCTAAGTAACTACTCAGACATAAATGGTGAACCAAACATAACAATCATCGGCAATGAAGACATAATCATAAAACTTATAAATAACGATAGATAAAGACAACTATAATCGTGGTTCGACAGTCAAGGTGATTACAAGGAGAATCACTGCTCCCCAAGGTTTACAACCCAAAAACAATCGCAAAAACTTCGATCCTTGTCCTTTTCCTATTTTTGAGTCTATATACTCCTCTCATAAAACCTAAAAACAGCCCAAAATAACACAACAAAAATTCCATCAAGAGGTTGGTGGTCTCGGCCCATATGTGAAGCGGCCCAAATCAAGCGGTTGTTGCAATTCGTGGCTTCCACTCCAACCGCGGTGATAGGTGATCACGGTCGAGGTGAGCACGGTCGAGGTGAGCACGGTCGAGGTGACTACGGCCGAGGTGAGCACTGTCAAGGTGAGCACGGTCGAGGTGACCACGGATGAGGTGACCACGACGAGGTGAGCACGGCCGAGGTGAGCACGATCGAGGTGAGCACGGCCGAAGTGATCACGGTTGAGGCTGTCACGGCTGCCTCCTTTATGCTCCATCCGTGCATCATCCAAGTGCCATTATTCCTCACGTTGAGATACGTCTTTGAAGTTCCTGAAAATTCCTGAAAACAAACATAAAATGCAAAATGTATACGATGCGAATGCAGGAGCTTCTAAGTGTGAGAAATGGATGAGAATGGATGCTAATGGTTTGAAAAAGTGATGAAAATGTGTGGAATGTAATGAGAAAAACTCGCTAAAAATGGTTAAAATACACACATATCAACTATCCCAAACTTAATCTTTTCTTGCCCTTAAGCAATTAAACGACAAAAAATGGAGAAGAGTTTTGAGAACGGGGATTCAGAACCAAAACCTGCTGATACGAATGATAGATTCAATGTCCTAGTTACAAGTTCTAGGATGCATAACTACACAAGTCCTACTTAAAAACTTTAGCCATGCCCATCGCAATTCAATCTAAGCTCAGCCTTAACATACATATGCATTCACATCAACCATTCCTTTCAACATTTATTAGCATAAAACTGTGAATCAAGCCGTACATCTCATAGGAACCTGTTTGTTCTAGGGAAGGTCTAAGAGATTAAAATGATCTCTTTCAATAGCTGGTTAATCAATTCAGCGCGAGGATCACTCAATAATGAATAAACTTCAGCATAATGCTAAAGGTGAGAACCAACTGGTGCATACAGAGATAAAATCTCATCTACCCAAACACAGAGGAGTCGTATTCATCCTATCAGCTTCTACCCAAGAGATTGGTCTTAGACAACCCTTTGAATCCAAGGCTTAGGAACAATGCTCAAGTGATTTATCTTTGATCTAAAGAGAGGGTTATTTTTCATCTCTGGCGGTTTGAGAATATATATATATATATATATATATATTTTATTTTTTTTCCTTAGGTTCTTCTCATACACAACAGAACATAGACACTTATCTTTTTTTTTTCTTTTCACTTTGTTTCAACTTAGAACCCAAATCTCACTTGAATTCCCCAAAACTGTCACAAGAGCGTTTACTATCAATTTTGTTTTTTAGATCATTCCTTCCATAGACTTTTAAACGTCAACCACAAGAGTCTTAGTACCCATAACCAATCCCACTTAGACCTAGCTAATTCAAAAGATGTCAACCAGAATCTACATGAGATCTTACCTCTGTCGGCGCTCACCTAACACCTTATGCCAAGTTAAATCCGAAAATAGACCTCACAATCACACGCGAATAATGTCAGGTTTAAAATAAGGCAGGATTCTACTTGGACAAACAAGATAGATGCAAAACGATAAAAGAATATCCAAGTATTTTGTTTAATTTGCAGGTTCAAACTCAATGCTGAGACTTGATAATTAGGAGTCAAGTTTAGGTTATCACTTAGCAAGGAATGGCATCAGATTACAACATGGTTCAATCAAATCATGAAGCTTAAACTAAATATTCCTGACACAGTTATGTCTTATGTTTCAATCAAGCACAGCAGGCAGCAGAGAATTTATAACTAGGGCAGTGAACATAGCAAGTGAATCAGCAGGCTTACCATGCAAAATCATCACAATCCCCTAAGTGAATGGGGCACTCTGTTTTTGTAAAACGTTTTCAAATTTTTTTCTAAATATATATATATATATATATATATATATATATTTTAATGCAATGCATGAGAAAAATGGTTGTAAAGAGAAATTAAGAACAAAGAAAACAAAGTTAAGCACCTCTACAACCATCCCCCAAACTTGAATCACACAGTCCCATGTGTAGATAGAAGTTTAAGAGAGAATCGCAGACAAATAAAGCAAGAGGAAATATGCAATAGAATTTACAATGAGAGTTAAATGGAGTTGATACCTCAACCGAACAGAGACCATCCCGCTGGGTCTAATTCCATGTTGTCAGTGTTCTGGGGTTGATCCTGTTGTTGATCTTGGTGCATCCAGGGATAGAATGGTTGAGCTGGCTGGTCAAAGAAGTTCACTGCTGCGTACTGTTGTGGAGTAGTAGACTGCACTTCTTCAGTATGCGGTTCGGTGCTTGAACTTCTTCTCCGACGAGAACGACGTGAGGATGTCCTGGAGTGTGATCGAGTCGCTGCCTGATGTTGTTGCGGCTCGACGTTCATCACGGAAATCATTACGCCACCCGGTTCGACTATGAGGACGAGGTGAGAGGTTGAGTTGAGATCAAAAGTGAAGTTCTATGGTGTTACCTGTGGAGATTGTTGTTTCAGCGGCATTGGTCGTGTTACATGTGACGATGCCCTGCGAGGTTGCAATGACGTGGAGCGCCTCCTGGTTAGCCGCGAAAGTGATGTGGACCGTGTGAACTGGTCAGGAGTTGGGCCTCTAGCATCGACAAGGGTTGTCTCTTTTGATCTCTGAGTGTTGGAACCGAGTTTGAAATCCTTGGAATTGCGACACAAGCCAATCAATTTTCTTGTTTTGCCACTTATTCCATCCCTGCAAAAGACCAATATGCTTGTGGGATGCTCGCACTCCCTTCAACAACCTTGGTTCACTGAACTCCTAAAGTATAAGCAATCTGGTGCGTCACTATCTTCATTCGGCTCATTCGCACTTTGATGTTGTATAGGTGCTAAGGTGTGTTCCCTGTGAAGGAGTTCGTGCGGAGTAAGAACGCGATGTTCCCAACTCCATGAAACGAAGTGATGCTCGTGTTGGGAAGTGAGACCTTCGCTTCGGTCTGTGGGGAGGAAGCGTAAACTTGTACAAACAGGGTCTTCCTCTACTTTTTGTCCCAACTAAGAAACCGATTCTTTTCAAATACGACATATCCAGCAATTCCGGAGATATTGGCTTGGACCTCAATGGCACGTCGCAAGCCTCCATGATGTGTGTTAGTATACCACCTACGCGAATAACTCCTGATTCTTTAGTTTTCATCTTTGACGCCCAGATTGTGTAGTTAAGCAGCTGCTGTATCAACACCCTTGTGAACCCAGCGGTGTTCTTGTCCCCGAGAAAATGTCGTTGATAGTCCGCATAGTTTCTGAGAAAATCTTTTATTCCCTCGTCGATCATTCCCAACTCTAGCAGCCTGATGAATCACGACTCATGTCTGGCGAAACAGCTGCATGCCACGATTTTATAAAAGTAACGGATGGCAGGGTTCCGGAGCATTGAGCTTTTGCTCTTTGACGAATCAAAGTCTTGAAGGACAACAATGATCTTCCACACATAATTAAGCTCGTTATATTCGAAGTCATTCTCGCGGCCTCCGCAATTAGGAAGTTCGAATAGCTACTCGAACTGCTTCATTATCAAGGTATACTGAACCTTGTTGATAGTAAAGGTTAACTCACCGTAACCTCTCTCACTTCTCCGACGTGTGTCATGCATTGGGAACTCGTGAAGCTCAATTGAAGCAAGGAATTGAAGGGTCTCCACTTTATAGGCTGAGCGATAGTTCGAGGTGAACTGTGTCAACCCGCAGTTCTGCAGCATGTGATCCACATCCTAGGGGATACCCAATTTTACCATTGTCTCTCTGTGAAGATACCTCGTCCCTTTCACGTCCATTTTCCTGAATGCTCTCATTGCATCTTGGTATTCCATCTGATACTTTTGGTTATCGACAGCTGAGTCATCAATACTGTCGTCATCCTCACTGCTGGAGGATGATTGTTTTACGGATTCCTCATCTTCGTAAACGCTTACTCGCATTGTTTTACCTCTCCGGATTTCCTCTCTTTGCTGCATGCGTTCTTGATATGATTCATCGTCATCGATGTCAATTGGACTGTGTTCACGCATAGAGCGTGTGAGTCTCTTCGCCGAAGAACTTCCACCGAATTTCCTCTTTTTCTTTTAACAACTGCTCACTCAAAAGAAACTCAAAGGAGTGTAAGCTGCCGTTAGTGAAAATAATGTTAAATTAAATGAATCGCGGTGGAGAATGTCTATTGGAAATTGAGGCAGAGCGGATCGAGGTGGCGCATGAGGAGTCCGGTTGCGCGGTCGAGTTGGCGATGGTCGAGCTGATGCGGTCGAGCTGACGCGGTCAATGGAGCTTGCGATCGAGTTGGAGACTGTGGAGCCGTGTGCTGTCGAGTTGGCGATCGAGTTGGCGCGTGAAGCTTGAGTGTACAGCGGTCGAGTTGGAGACGGTGGTGCCGTGTGCAATCGAGTTGGCGATCGTGGAGCCGTGCGCGATCGAGTTGGAGATCGAGTTGGCGATGGTGGAGCTGTGCGCGGTCAAGTTGGATATCAAGTTGGCGATGGTGGAGCTGCGCGCGGTCGAGTTGACGATTGATGGTGGTGGACTCGGTCGGTGGTGTCTTCACAGTAGAAGAAGAGTGATGAAAGAGTGAAGAGCGATTAAAGAGTAAGTGATGAAAGAGTGAGGAGTAATGCTGGTGATGGTGGGTAATAATGGAGGTGGACAGGAGAACGTGAAAGTGAAAGAGAAGAAGACAAAACATCAACTCTTTCTTTTCTTTTTTTTTCTTTTCCTTTTTTTTTTGTCAACTCAGTTGTGGCGTGGTGACTGTGCCGTGGTTTGGTCGAGTTCACAAGCTCCCTGAAAGTTAAAATAAAAAACCAATGGAACAAGAAAATTGGTCAAAACGCAATCTAAAATATATACAAAGGATATCATGGGATTGCCTCCCAAGTGCGCTTGTTTAAAGTCTCGAGCTTGACTCTTCACACTCATGGGAGGTGAGGTGGCTCATCGAGAAGAACTGAAGTTCTCTCGGGTTTGGTTTCGTCAGCCAAGTAAGGCTTAACTCTCTGACCGTTCACAGTAAAATCTTCCCCGTCATTGTTGATCAGAGTCACTGCTCCATATGGTAAGATTTCCCGAACTTTAAACGGACCAGACCATCTTGACTTCAATTTTCCACGAAACAGCTTAAGCCTTGAGTTGAACAGCAGCACCTGATCACCAGCTGTGATCTTCTTAGGTGTAATCTTCTTATCGTGGAAAGCCTTAGTTCTTTCTTTGTAGACCTTTGAGCTCTTGTAAGCTTCGAGTCTGATCTCCTCCAATTCATGGAGCCCCATCAATCTCCTCTCCTAGGCTGTCTTCAGATCAAAATTCAACAGCTTGGTAGCCCAGATGGCTTTGTATTCCACCTCAGCGGGTAAGTGACAACATTTCTCATACAATAGCTGAAAGGGTGTTCTTCCTATCGGGGTTTTGAATGCTGTTCGGTAGACCCAGAGCGCATCATCTAACTTTACTGACCAATCCTTCTTGGAAGTGCCCACAACTCGAGCTAAGATGGCTTTGATCTGCCTATTTGATATTTCAACCTGTCCGCTAGTCTGCGGATGGTAAGGCGTTGCAACCTTATGTTTTACTCCATACTTCTTCATTAAATTCTCAAACATTTTGTTGAGGAAGTGAGAACCGCCATTGCTAATCACAACCCTCGGGGTTCCGAACCTCGGAAATATCACATTCTTGAAGAGCGTCAGCACAACGCTACCATCGTTGGTTGGACAAGCTATTGCTTCAACCCATTTTGAGACGTAATCCACTGCAACCAGAATATAGTTATTCCCATGTGAAGGAGGGTTGAAAGGTCCCATGAAATCTATACCCCAGTAGTCAAAAACTTCCACTTCCAAAATCGGATTATGTGGCATTTCATTCCTCTAGCTGATGTTCCCCATTCTCTGACATGGATCACACTTGGAGATGAAAAGATGAGTGTCTTTGAAAACAGTTGGCCACCATAACCCAGCTTGCAGGATTTTTTGAACCGTCTTAAATGTGGCGAAATGGCCACCGTAAGTGGATCCAGGACAATGCTCCAGAACTCCATGTACTTCACTCTCAACAATGCATCTCCTGAACAAACCGTCAGAATCTTTCATGTAGAGATAGGGTTCATCCCAATAGTAGTGAGCGACGTCTTTGAAGAACTTCTTCCAATCGTAGGAATCTAAACTTTTAGGGACTTCATCGGCAACAAGGTAGTTCACCAAATCTGCATACCAAGGCAGAGTCATTCCAGCGAGACTACCCTTAAACTCAACGGTCATGAGTTGTTCCTCTGGCACCGAATCATCAATAGAGATCGAGTCCTCTATCATCATCCTTTTAGGTGATCCGCTACTCCATTCTTTACTCCGGGCTTGTCTACAACTTCCATGTCAAATTCTTGAAGTAGCAGAATCCACCGCAACAGTCTTGGCTTGGCGTCTTTTTTCTTCATCAAGTACTTGAGAGCGGCATGGTTAGTGTGCACAATCACTTTTGATCCGACAAGGTATGATCGGAACTTTTCAAATGCAAAGAGTACGGCAAGAAGTTCTTTCTTGGTGGTTGCGTACTTAACTTGGGCGTCATCAAGTGTTCTGCTCGCATAATAGATCACATTCAACTTCTTGTCTTTCCTCTGGCCCAGTACAGCTCCCACAGCAAAGTCACTTGCATCGCACATTATCTCGAATGGAAGAGTCCAGTCTGGGGCTTGAACTATTGGTGCAGACACCAGAGCTTCCTTGATCTTCAAGAACGCTTCAAGACACTCATCATCGAAATTGAACTCGATCTCTTGCATAATAAGCGGGTCAATGGTCGTGCAATCTTGGAGAAATCTTTAATGAATCTTCAGTAGAATCATGCATGCCCCAAGAAACTCGTTATGGCTTTGACCGTCTTAGGTGGCTGTAACTGAACCATAAAGTCAATCTTAGCTCGATCCACCTCAATACCCTTCTCTGATATCTTGTGACCCAACACAATTCTTTCTCTAACCATGAAGTGACATTTCTCCCAGTTCAGCACAAGATTTGTTTCCACACACCTGCTAAGTACCCTGCACAAATTTGACAAACAAGAGGAGAAGGAAGAGCCATAGACAGAGAAATCGTCCATGAAGACTTCGACCATCTCTTCAATCAGATCTGAAAAATAGATGTCACGCAGCGTCGGAAAGTAGCAGGTGCATTACACAAACTGAAAGGCATTCTCTACGCAAATGTACCATATGGACAGGTGGATGTGTTATCTCTTGATCATCTGGGTGTATAGGGATTTGAAAGAATCCACTATACCCGTCTAAGAAACAATAGTAAGGGTGGTTGGCTAGTCGTTCTAGCATTTGATCAATGAAAGGAAGTGGGAAATGATCTTTTCTAGATGCAGAGTTCAGTTTCCTATAATCAATACACATTCTATGACCAGTTATAGTTCTAGTGGGGATCAGTTCATCTTTATCATTTTTAATCATAGTAATACCTCCCTTCTTAGGAACACAATGAACAGGGGATACCCACTTGCTATCAGATATTGGAAAAATCACATCAACATCTAACAACTTAAGAATTTCTTTTTTCACTACTTCCTTAAGATTTGGATTTAATCTCCTTTGGTGTTCAGCGCTTGAATGCGATTCGTTTTCCAGATGAATTCTATGAGTGAAAAGACTTTGGTGTTCAGTGCTTTACTCTTTAATCTTGTTTAAGACTGCAAAGATATGATAGAAAATGCTTTAATTTTCATGGGAGAAATTGGAGGTAATGACTATAGTTACGGATTCTTCAAGGGCAATAGCATTGAAGAGATCAAAGAGCTGGTTCCACTGGTGATTGCTACTATCTCTTCTAAAATCACGGTAAAGATTTTTCTTATATGAACTTGGTCATCATAAACTTGATCTGCTTGTCCTGAGAAGAAGGAAAGCACAAATTGTAGACAAAGTATTGAAATCAAAAAGAAACATGTACAGGAGTTGATCGCTATAGGCGGGAGAACATTTCTGGTTCCCGGATGCTCCCCAACGGGATGTTCAGTAGCATATTTGACAATAATATCTAACATCAACTATGGATGAATATGATCCGTTGACCGGATGTTTACAAAATGGCTTAACAATTTTGGAGAATACTATAGCGAGCAGCTTCAAGCAGAACTCAATAGACTCAGGAAGCACAACCCTCATGTCAACATCATATATGCTGACAACTATCATGCTCTGTTTCGCCTTTACCAAGAACCTGCCATATTCGGTTAGCCTTCTTGATCATTCTACCGAACCTACACGAACAACTTGCACATTGATTAAATGTTGCGAACCGACTTTATTTTGCAATCAGGGTTCATGAACAAGCCGTTGTCCGCTTGCTGTGGTATTGGAGGACCATACAACTTCACCCTTGGCAGGCAATGTGGTATTGACGTAGTTGAATCTTGTAATGATCCTTCAAAGTATGTGCTTGGGACGTTGGTCATAAGACTGAGGCTGCACACAAATGGATAGCTGATGGATTACTCAACGGACAGTATGCGATTCCTCCTATCGATTGGTCTTGCCTCAGCTCTGAATTTGGTGATTAATGGTTCACCCTGACAAGGCATAACTTTTTGATGAACAACTGATACAAGCTCTTAAAATTGAGAGAGAGAGAGAGAGAGAGAGAGAGAGAGAGAGAGAGAGAGAGAGAGGAAAGATACTGAGAAAATATATATGTTCTGTATCATGTTATTGTAATCTGTCAATTTGTCTTGGTACATTAAACTGGAAGAGTCAACTCTATTACCTACTGTAAATCCGAATGAAATGAAAATGGCAAAGATAACAACCTATCTAGCTCTAGTAGTTGTTGTTCTTTCCAACAAATGCAATACAACTCGTCCTTATCACTATCAATTTTTGAAAAATTTATTTTGAACTGAACCGAACGGTTTGCTTTATTCGATTCTCGATTTATTCGGCTTACAAAAATTTGTTCCGAACTAAACAGAAAATTATTTCGGTTCCAGTTCAATTATTTATTTTTATTTTTCGGTTCGATTTTTTTAGTTTAGTTATTTGGTTTATTAAATGGTTTGTGAACTAATTTGTTTCAAAAGATAAATATTTATTTCCATGGACTAATAAATAGTATATCAGGAAAAATGAGAATTTTTTTGCTCGAAGGTAATGTGGTATTTTTATTCTCTGATTGAAAGAGATCCACTATAGCTCATGGATAACTTTTGTAACTTATCAAGATGAAGAACAAACTAATGGTTTAACAAAACAAGGATGGAAATTTAAGAAAAACATAAGAAAGTATCAGGGAAAAATCAAGATTTTTAGTTATCCGATGATATATGGGGTAATAATAGCATTTCGCCAATTAAACAAGAGTTCGTTATTGTTACAACATCCACTATTGATAATTGTAAAGAGTTGACTCAAAATAGCCGGTTAATTGACATTCCGGTTTTGGTTCAGTTAATTTCTGGTTTGATGAATTCTGGTTTAACTCTGAAGCATCAGCGTTCTGTTTTGAAGAAATTATCTTGAGCTCAATGTCGTTCAACGGTCTTCATGGGTTGTTGCTCATTCTGTTGGAGGCTCTTTCTCTCTTGTCTTGTATATAAGCAAAATCGATTTCTTCTTGATTGTGATCGTTACCGTGAGAGTTGTAATTTTGCTTCTTCTTCTTCAATTTGTAATCTCCATTGTTGCAGAGATTCTTCTTCTCTGTAATGAGTTTGATATAGTGAATTGCTGGATTTAATTCAGCCCCAGATGTAGGCTAGTCACATCGGCTAGTTGAACTGGGTAACAAATTCTTGTGTTCTTGCATTTCAAAGTTCATCTTCGCAAGCTTAGTTGATTAAAGTTTCAGTGTTCTTCATAGTGTTCGAACTACAATTGGTATCAGAGCTATGGCGAAACCGAAATAAATGACGAAGATCGAACTGTTCGATGGTAATTCTGACTTCTCTCTCTGGAAGATTCGAATTCAAGCTCATCTCGGTATTCTTGGTTTGAAGAATGCAATCACCGATTTCTCATTAACAAAGACGATATCGAGTGATACAAAACCTGAAAATAGTAGCAGTGATGAATCTTCATCAAGAGAAGTTCCCGATTTGGAGAAAATTGAACAGTCAGAGCAAGCTAGAAACCAAATCATTTCTCATGTTGGTGATACAGTTTTGTGGAAAATAAACCATTGCGAGACAGCAGCCGATATGTGGTCTCTCTTGAACAAATTGTACTTGGAAAAATCTCTTCCAAATCGAGTATATCTACAGCTGAAGTTTTATTCCTTCAAGATGAATGAATCAAAGTCAATTGATGAAAATGTTGATGAGGTTTTGAATATTATTGCAGAATTGGGAAACCTTGAAATCTCTGTATCAGAAGAGGTACAGGCAATCATCTTGATGAATTCTCTACCATATGGTTACGATCAATTGAAGCATACTTTGAAATATGGAAACAAGAGTCTATCTTTGCAAGATGTTGTGTTCTCAGCCAAATCACTCGAAAGGGAAATGGCAGAACATAAGGTTCTGGACAAGCGACCTTCTTCAGTTCTTTATACGAGTGAGAGAGGTAGATCTCCACCAAGATCACAAACAGGAAACAGTAATGGAAGACAAGGAAGAGACAAGAGTCGATCAAAATCAAGATCTAAAGTTACCTGTTGGTTCTGTAAGAAAGAGGGTCATGTTAAGAAAGACTGCTATGCCAGGAAAAGAAAAGAAGAAAGTGAAGCACAAGGGGAAGCAGGCGTGATTACAGACAGCTTGATTTTCTCAGAAGTCTTGGCAGTGAATGATCAAAATGTTGAAGATGTATGGGTCATAGATTCAGGATGTACATCTCACATGACTGCAAGAAGAGATTGGTTTTGTAGTTTTCAAGAAGGAGACTTAACCACAATCTTGCTGGGTGATAACAGAGTTATAAAATCTCATGGCATTGGTTCCATCAAAATCAAGGCCAAAGGTGGATCGATTAGAATCCTTAATAATGTGAAGTATGTTCCTGATCTTAGAAGAAATCTTATCTCTGCAAGCACTTTAGATAGATTGGGCTATGATCATTCAGGTGGAAATGGGAAAGTTAGATACTTCAAAGGCAACAAAACAGCTTTATGCGGAAGCCTGTTTAATGGTCTTTACATTCTTGATGGTCACACAATCGAGAATGAAGCCTGCAATGTTAAAGAACAAGATAAGAGAACCGCTTTATGGCACAGTCGCTTAGGTCATCTAAGCATCAACAGTTTGAAGATTCTTGTTCAGAAGGGTTTAATCGAAAAGAAAGAAATCAATGAGCTGGATTTCTGTGAGCATTGCATCATGGGAAAAGCTAAGAAGTTAAGCTTCAATATTGGAAAACATCAGTCAGTTGATGTTCTGAGCTACATTCATACTGATCTTTGGGGTTCTCAAAACAACACTCCATCAAAATCAGGTTACAAATACTTCCTTTCTCTTATTGATGATAAGTCAAGGAAAGTGTGGGTCTGTTTTCTGAAGACTAAAGATGAAACATTTAGCAAGTTCTGTGAATGGAAACAATTAGTTGAAAATCAAACTGATAAGAAAGTAAAATGTCTACGATCTGATAATGGTCTTGAATTTTGCAATGCAAAGTTTGATGAATTCTGTAAGACTCATGGGATTGAAAGGCACAGAACATGTGTGTACACTCCTCAGTAAAACAGAGTTGCTGAGAGAATGAATTGTACACTTATGGAAAAAGTAAGGTGCCTTCTAAATGAATCAGGTCTTGATGAAAGTTTATGGGCTGAAGCTACTGCAACAGCAGCATATATTGTGAATAGATCACCTTCTTCTTCTATTGATCACAATGTACCAGAAGAACTCTGGTTGAATAGAAAACCAGATTATAAGCATCTAAGGAAGTTTGGTTCTGTAGCTTATGTACTTCATGATCAAGGCAAACTAAAGCCTAGAGCTTTAAAGGGAGTATTTCTAGGATATCCATCAGGTACTAAAGGCTACAAAGTCTGGTTATTGGAAGAAGAAAAATGTATCATAAGTCGGAATGTTACTTTTAATGAGGATCTGAGTTTTAAAGACATAAAGCATAATGAATCAGAAGGAGAAAATGATTCAAGATGTGTTTACAAACCTCACACAGTAAGCACTGAAGTTGAGTTCCATGTTAAAGACAGTAACAATCAAGGGGGAGCTAATTCAAGGAACTCTGTACCTGGCCACACATCTGAAAATGAAGAAATGACTGAAGAAGAATCTGAGACTGACTTGTCAAACTATCAACTGGCAAGAGACAGATCAAGAAGAGAAATTAAAGCTCCCAGTAGGCTTCAAGATTATGCTCAACTTTTGACAGAGAAGAGCACTCAATTTGCAATGGCTCTGATAGCTTCAGTTATCATCAGTTCAGACGAGCCACAATGTTATCATGATGCGTTAAAATACAATAACTGGAATGAATGGAGTAAAGCAATGAGTGATGAAATGGATTCACTACTTAAAAGTGGAACCTGGGATTATGTTGATCGTCCAAAAGACAGACATGTTATTAGTTGCAGGTGGCTATACAAAATTAAACCTGGTATTCCAGGAGTTGAACCAGAAAGATATAAAGCCAGATTAGTTGCAAGGGGTTTTACTCAAAAGGAGGGGATAGATTTCCAATAAATTTTTGCTCCAGTGGTAAAACATGTTTCTATTCGAATCCTTATGTCTGCAGTTGTCTATAAGGATTTAGAATTAGAACAAATGGATGTTAAAACCGCCTTCTTGCATGGTGATATAGAAGAAGAATTGTATATGGAACAGCCAGAGGGTTTTGATCTAGCTGAAGGTACTGACAAGGTTTGCCTCCTAAAGAAAGCTCTTTATGGTTTAAAACAGGCACCAAGGCAATGGAACATATGCTTTGATCGATCCATGAAAGAAGAAGGTTTCACTCGAAGTGATCAAGATCAATGCGTATATGTAAAAGAGGTGAGCAATGATGATTTTCTGTACCTCCTATTATACGTTGATGACATCTTAATAGCAGCAAGGGAAATGAACGTGATCATTGCTTTGAAAAGAAGATTAAGTCAAGAATTCGAGATGAAAGATATGGGAGCTGCTAGCAGAATACTTGGCATTGACATTACTCGAGATAGGATCAAAGGTACTCTGTGTCTAGATCAATTAAAATATCTTGAGAAGGTTCTTAAAAGGTTCAATATGTCAGATGCTAAAACTACAAATACACCAATTGGTTCTCACTTTAAGCTCTCTGCAATTAAAGATGAATCAGAGGTATTAGACACAGACTTGACACCTTATTCAAGTGCTGTAGGTAGTGTGATGTATGCAATGATAGGCTCTCATCCTGATATTGCTTATGGTGTTGGCCTGGTAAGCAGATTTATGAGCAAACTAGGAGAAATTCATTGGGAGGCAATTAAATGGTTGCTTCAATACATCAAAGGATCAAAAGATCTGAAGTTAGTATACACAAAGGAGAATAACTTTGATATTGGTGGCTACTGTGACTCAGATTTTGCAGGGGATCTTGACAGAAGAAGGTCAACTTCTGGCTATGTCTTTACAGTAGGAGGAAACACAGTCAGTTGGAAATCAAATCTCCAGCAAATTGTTGCTTTGTCAACTACAGAGGCAGAATTTGTTGCTCTAACTGAAGCTGTAAAAGAAGCAAAATGGATTCAAGGTCTGCTGGATGATTTCAAACTTCATGCAAAGGAAACCAAGATCTGGTGTGACTCTCAATCTGCGATTTGTCTCTCAAAGAATAATGTGTATCATGAACGGTCAAAACATATGGCTGTTAAGAGGTCTTTCCTGAGAGATATAATTGAATATGGTGAGATTCATATCATGAAGATTCACACATCTAGAAATCCAGCGGATATTCTTACTAAATGCTTAACTGTAAGAAAATTTGATTCAGCCTTAAAGCTGATCAAGTTACAGTGAAGTCTATGACTTCATGTTGCTGAAGGTTCAATCCAAGTAAAGGCTTTTCACGTGTTCTTCAAACTGCTATTTGATTCAAGGGGGAGATTGTAAAGAGTTGACTCAAAATAGCCGGTTAATTGACATTCCGGTTTTGGTTCAGTTAATTTCCGGTTTGATGAATTCTGGTTTAACTCTGAAGCATCAGCGTTCTGTTTTGAAGAAATTATCTTGAGCTCAATGTCGTTCAACGGTCTTCATGGGTTGTTGCTCATTCTGTTGGAGGCTCTTTCTCTCTTGTCTTGTATATAAGCAAAATCGATTTCTTCTTGATTGTGATCGTTACCGTGAGAGTTGTAATTTTGCTTCTTCTTCTTCAATTTGTAATCTCCATTGTTGCAGAGATTCTTCTTCTTTGTAATGAGTTTGATATAGTGAATTGCTGGATTTAATTCAGCCCCAGATGTAGGCTAGTCACATCGGCTAGTTGAACTGGGTAACAAATTCTTGTGTTCTTGCATTTCAATGTTCATCTTCGCAAGCTTAGTTGATTAAAGTTTCAGTGTTCTTCATAGTGTTCAAACTACAATAATATTCAAGATTTTTTCAACCCAAAATATGGTATGGCTCTTTCTTTGGATGAGAATGTTATCTCCCGGACAAGAGAAACTTGAAGAATCAAGTAAAAAAGAGATTAAAGAAAATCTGCCCAAAAGTAAAAGGCCATATCTCTGCCGACAGAAAGTTGAATGAAGTTGTTATGAAAAATCCAAAATAAACCATCCTCCGTAATCCATGTCACCTATAGACTCTAGAACTTAAGTTACTGTTATATCTTCAAGACGTGAGTACAAATATTCTGTGAGGACAACATATATCTTTTGTTTGGTTTTTCTCTATTTAATCTAGGTTTTAAGTCGGAATATATAAAGTATTTGTTTTTATTGTATCATCGAAGTTAATTTACATACGATTATTGTATGTATCATCGTAGCCAAAACTTGAATGACCTTGACATATAATTTTAAAAGTCTGTCCCAAAGAAAAAAAAATGGCGAATCTCGGTGATATAATATTTTTAGTTGTATAGAATAGAAACCAAATCATGAAGTTACAAAAATAAACATAATTATTTTGCGTTCTTAAAATTTAAAACATATATTAACATAATATTGTGTAATGATTAGTTAAAATCATTTCTTTAGTTTTAGTAATTGCTTAAACTTGGTATTGACGGACTATTATAAGTGGTTGCTTGACCTTATCAAATGAACCATATTCTCCACAATCTGTAAATAATAATAATAAAGTGATAAAAAAATGTTAAAGCAATCATGTAAAACAAGAAAATAAAGATGTTAAAGCAATCATGTAAAACAAGAAAATGGTACAACAACAAAACCACATAAGTTTAAACAAAACTACATTTCTCTTTTATAGGTGACATAACAACACACTAGAACTCTATCTATATTTAAGTGTCTAGTTCTCTCCACTAAGATCAAGAGAATGCTTCATAAATTATCGAGTGAGCTCAATATAGAAACAAAACACTTCGATAATCCTTATCATAGTAGTTTTTCAGATTATATCAGGAATGAAAAGAACAGTTCACGCATTAACAATGGAAAGATGTGCAAGTTCTCAGAAATCAAACAGGTAGCATTTCTACTAACACTGAAGATGACAAGTAACGACTCTGATTATTGAACAAAACATGCTTACATGCCAGCAATGTATATAATCCACAAGAACTGAAATTTTCACTCAAGTAAAGGCATATGTCACTGAAGCATAGCGACCCAACTAACAAAGCTATATGCTGATGCCCCAAATGCTGCTAACAAAACCAGATCAAATCTTAATGATTGATCAACAAGACAAATGAAACAGATTAGTGAATTCAAATACTCATTCATTAACAAAACCATAAGATTTGTGGTTTCTACTTGCTCACAGTGTACCAATTAGTTCAGGCAATGGTAAAGGTAAAGATTCACAGGTCAATTTCCTTGTGGAGACACCTAGTTGCATATCGACTCTAACTAATGTTCCTAAGGACCTATCACTGTTAACCAAAAGATCCTCATCAATCCTGTTTGAATCCAGCAAGAATGTGTTAATTATTGTTCAATGAAGACTAGTCCAGTGAATGTGTTAAAGTGTTCTTCAGGTTTTTAGATTATAATATGCTTACCTTTTCGAAGACGCATATAACGGTGCTTCCACCAAACGCAAAATAACCAAGCTGCAAATTAGAATGAGGTTATATAATATATGCTTCCAAGAATAACTAGTTTATAGGACACCAATCTTCAAATCCCAAAAACCCAATCTACTAATTTACAGTAATATATCTTCTCAAACCACAAAATTCAGAATTCAATTAATCCATGAATAAAACCTGTATGCACCATAATACCCATTGCAAAACTCATTCTAAAGACAGTAAATGATGAATATGAATCAACACTCACCAAATTGAGAACTGTTGGAAATGTCCTGCAATCATTTGTACTTACTCGTGTGGTCGGCTCTAACATCGACATTAGACAAAATCATATGGTACTAGGGGTTGTAATGGCTTGCTAGAGTCTACCTATAATCTGTGAGTTGAGATACTCACTGCTAGTACTATATGATCCTATTGAGTCACACACCTAAGCAAATAGAGACAATTTAATAGGAAATGATCATTATAGTAATGATTCATGACTTGAGCATAATATATGGCTTCAGATCAGAACATGTGTTTTGGGCTGGGCCTAAATTAATTATAATTCAACTAGGAATTGATTAGGTGTTTTGGGCTGGGCCTAAATTAATCCTAGTTCAATTAGGAATTAATTAGGTTAAATTAAACTCCCTATATATATTGATATAGGGCACGAGTTTGAGGTGGTAAGAAACCATAGTCGCTCATTGCACAAGTCGAAACCCTAAGAGAATTGCACACAAAGATCTAGCAAAATTATATCCTACTTGCGTGCGTGTGGACTATCAAAAGAGGTGCTACACTTGGAGCACTTGCCGATCTTATACCTGATCTTATCTCCGCTGCACTAACCAAACTTCAGGTTTAATCGAGTCCTCTATTTATCATATTCAATTAAGTTAATACAAGACCTAGGGGTTAGGGTTTTGCTAGATTAGTCAATTGATAATTTTTGAATTTGCTTAAAAAACCTAACAAGAACAGGAAGGTTCAAATCCTCAAAGGATAAACCACGGTATTACATCTTCTCAAATCACAAAATTGACATATAAACCGGTTCAACATCCCATGAATCTATGCATAATCTACTAAGAAATTGTTCATCCTTTTTCTCATATCTATTTACCGGAGAGATTCCATGAAGATTAAACCTAGATTTTGATTTAAGATTTCTACAAAAACGAGAATGAAATACAAACAATAACGAGAGATTTATTGGATTAAAGATGGAAATATTTACCATGAGAGGAAGCTTCAATTGGAAACAGTTACGAAGATGATGATGAATCGAATTCATAACTGAAGAGCGATGAGGAGAAAGAACGACAAATTTTTCGGAAAAACACGAAATGATAAGAAGATGCGGGTACTGATTCTTTTTTTTCTTATTGAAAAAACTTATGTTTATAATATATTGACATCGTATGAGTCTCTTATGGTTTTTTAAATCTCTATAATAAAAAACGGTTCTACACATGAAAATATTTTTTATTTAATTAAAATAAATTAATACCTAAGAAACCTTTAAAAAAAATTTGGATGTGCTCTTATGCGGTTCTTCCTTGGATTGGTCCTACCTCAGTTCATAAAGAGTTTTTAAACACAACATATCCTTTCACGGTTTGGATGTTGGACATGGGTGACTGAGCTACCATTTGACCAAATATAGTTTTCTACTCATTTCTAAAATCTTAAATTTCTAATTATTTATAGGGAATACCACATAAATAACACTAAATCAGTTTTAATCACTAGTGGATTTATATTCGTTAAAAATATGTTATGAAAGAATGACTGAAATAGTCCACAATTATATACTAATTACTGAAATAATCTTCAAAATTTCGGAAAATAAAAAAATATGGGAGATGTCATTTCTTATTTATTAATGTGCCTCTTAAAAAATGAAACAAAAGAAGAACGAAAGAAGAAGTTAAACAGTTACACTTCTTCTTCTTCTTTTTCGAATTCTATCGTCTTTCTTTTTCTCAACTTCTACTTCGTCTTTCATCTTCATCTTCGTCTCCTTCGTCTACTTTTTCGGAGAATTTTTTCTCTTTAATTCCACCTTTTATCTTGTTTCTTCGTCTTCATCATTTTCATCATCTCCTTGAAAGGTAATGTAGCATATGTTTACGAATTTCGAAAGCTCAATCTTTGATTTCAAAAGTTTGAGAAATTTTCAAGGTTAAGAGAAATTTCCGAAAGTTTACGTTTTTTCACGTTTAACGTTTCACGTTTTCCTTGTAGTTTTGGTTTGTTTTTCTGGTAGACTTTGGTTCTAGTTTGCCATACTCTTTGGCAGACTTTCTTTTGTATGGCAGACTTTGTTTCTTTGTCTGGCGGACTTTGTTTCATAGTCTGGCATACTTTGTTTGTCTGGCAGACTTTGTTTCATCGTCTTGCATACTTTATTTTGTCTGGCAGACTTTGTTTCATCGTCTGGTAGACTTTTTTTTTATGTGGTGGACCTTGTTTCATCGTTTGGTAGACTTTTTCTTATCTGGCGGACTTTGTTTTGTCTGGCAGACTTTGGTAGATTTTGGCAGATTAACGATTTTCTTGTTTATTTTTCAGAGATATGTAGGATAACGAGGAGAAGTACCCTGTTAGGGTTGTTGGATTAGTGGACCCGACCCATTAGCCACTACTGCAATATAAAGAAGATAATGGAGTTGAGGGGTCTTATTGGCGTTGATGCTTATGATGAGATAGAGAAGAATTCTCAGCTTGGGATTATACTGCAGTTTGCCGACACAGGGTTCTCATGGAGCAGCAAACATGTGGAACACCTCTTTGGTAATGTGCTTCACACACCTAATGTTAATGAGGTGTGGGTATTGGCTAATGGTCTGCC
This sequence comes from Lepidium sativum, assembly GCA_023374145.1. Lineage (NCBI taxonomy): Eukaryota > Viridiplantae > Streptophyta > Magnoliopsida > Brassicales > Brassicaceae > Lepidium > Lepidium sativum. The sequence continues at coordinate 25,464 of JAKUCM010001163.1, read as the reverse complement.
AATGAGATTCTCTCTGCATGAGTTTCACCACATCACGCATATGAATTGTGGGTTGCCTAAACCTAATGATGCAAACTTAGCTTCAAGAGAGTTATGGGCTGACATGGATTTAGACCATGGTGATGGTCCAACATGGGCAGAACTTGAAAGGGTATTAATATGATGCAAGGACTGGTCTCTTGCCAATAGGAAGATGGTGGGGTTGTTGGTGGTGTTATATCGTGGAGTATCTGGTCTGCACAAGAATAGTAGGATCTCAGTTTTCTATGCTAAATTGGTGATGGATCCGGAAAGATTTGAGAGCCATCCTTGGGGGAGAGTAGCATTTATGTCCATCTTGAAGTCGATCTCTGGTGCCTCAACATAAACAACAAGGTTGAGTGTGCATGGCTTTGTACACGTGCTTCTTATATGAGCGTACAAGTTTATCCCACATCTAGGTTTAATGTGTGGATGTAAAGTAGCTGGCCCGATTCCACTTTTACGATGGACTTCGCGTCGTTGCCGCCGTATAACAATGGAGGATGTCTTCGAGTCTGATAAGATGACATCCGACAATGACAAGGTCAGCTTTATTCATTGATAACATCATCATCCAAAGTCAGCCAAAATCAGCAAAAGTTTATTTTACTTTGGCTGATGTTGGCTGACTTTGGCTGACTTTGGATGATGATTTGGTTGTTGTTTTTTTAGCTGAATTTGGCTAATGTTGTTTTGGCTAATGTTTAACGTCTGTTTAGTTTGGCTGACTTTGTCTGGCTGATTTTGTAGGTGAATGTGGTGGACCTTATTCAAAAGCCTTACTCTAACATATACCTTGAGTGGTCTTCTAAATATCAGGATTCCAAAGTTGACAGAATGATCAGGAACATTCTAGATGGGACATTAGATGAGACATTTTGGGTTATCTAGGCCTCTGCAAAAAGGAAGGTCGATGAGTTACAAAGTGAGCTCAGAAGTTCTAAGAAGGGTAGGAGTGTTAAGAAGGTGGTTGAGAAGAAGGAATCAATGCCAAAGGCGTCAAAGGAATCGAAGAAGAAGTCTCATGAGAGTCCAAAGGCAAAGGATTCCGATATGACTTTAGCAGAATTTCAAAAGGTGGCCAAAGAAAATGAAAAACAAAGATTGGAGAAGAAATGGAAGATGGAATTCGAGGCAAAAGAAGAAGGGGAATCGAAGAACATTATGTTAAACATCCTTCAGTCCATGAAGGAGGCTTTTGACATGATCAGATTTGATCAAGTCAACATGTCAGAACGGCTTGTAAGGCTAGAAAAGCAAAGAGTAGACCAAGCGGTGATGGATGAGTGATAACACGAGTTTTAACCCTATATCCTACTGCAAGTGCACAGTAAACGTAATAGTACTTAGGGGTCAAATTCCTCAGAGAACTAGATTATACTCTCAACTTCTATTAAATCGCAAGCTATATCAATCAAAATTAGAGAAGTGAATTCTAACAAATTGAACGTGAATGAAATCAAATAACTAAAGCAATCGGATGTCGGTATTCATTTAGGAGTTATAATTCTTGTCGGGGAAACTATTCAGGAACTAATCTGATCTTATTCTTGGCTTGAACATAAATAAAGGTAAACCAACTTTCGTTGAATCTACCCATCTATCAATAACCTAAAGCTCCTAACTCTCGTTGGTTTCAGATTACAAGTAGGCTTTATTGCTTAGGTTCAATTACCCACAACCCAACCTAGCATCAACTCTCGTTGGTAGTGAAGGACGTGCTCCTCTAATCTAGTTCTAGTTCTTAACAATCTTCTAGAAGGTTAACAACCTAAAATCATCGACTAGGTAATCAGGCTAATCTATGCATTAAACTCAAGCATTAGAAGGAGAATCATATATTCATCAATCATATTTTTTCCCCAACAGCGAATTCTAAAACCCTAGAATCCCTAAATCCGATCTAAGATCTACTCAGACATAGAACAATGAATCAGGCAAATCATGATGAACTGAAACTAAAATTGCATTAATCAGAATTTCTTCTCAAGTATGAAGAGATCTTCTTCCTAGCTTACAAACTCTTATAACTACTGTTTTCGACTCTCCAAAAAGCGGCCGTCAAAATAAAATAGGAAAAGAGTATTTATAGGGCCCAAAACAAGAGCTGAAAAATCGTGAAATTAGGTTTCTGCGAAAGGAATCGATCGTTCGATCCTTGGTTGATCGATCGATCTTTGGATGTTGAGTCGATCTCTCAGAAACCAAGTCGTTCTTCAGGTCGTGCGCACAATCCTTGTTAGAGCATTGATCGATCAATCCTTGCGTTGATCGATCGGTCCTTCCTTTCGTGGAGAATACTGGAAAATGTTTCAAACTTCTCCAAAGTCCACCTTCAAACATGATTCCAACTCTGAACGTTTTTGACCTGAAATCTCAATAAAACATAGACAAATTTCCCAAATATAACCGTAATAATGAGCTCAAAACTGACAAAATATGAGTATAATCAATTCCCCCAGACTTAACTTCTTGTTTGTCCTCAAGGAAAGAAAGAAAGAAAGACTGTAGGAAGATCATATCTCATCAGACAAATGAGTCTCTCCAGATCCTGCACATCAAGTCCAAAGTGATCACAAGAATATGACTCATCAAAATCGAGACCACCTTGTACTTCCCCCAAACTTAGCAAACATAACAATATTGTGTCACAACTCAAAAAAAACAATCAGATTCCCCATACTGACTCCCTAATAAATCTAAGTGCAGTCTCATTCGAGGGAATTCGATCAAAAGGCAAAAAGTTTCTACTTCTACTTTCTAGACTACCTTCAATCTGATTCCATCTCTCTCTTTTCATAAGACCAATTCTTACCAATAAGTTGCTTCATTGGAGTTTCTTTCAGTAAGCTAATTAGTAGAGTGAAAAAAATTGCGACATTGGATGTATCCTCAGAGACGTCTAATTCACTTTAAAAACTTGCAGCATCATTGGAAAACTTTTACCCTAAGCTAACTTAATGCAAAAACTTTTATCGACCATCAGAATTTTTGGCTTAAAATGCCTGAGACGAAAAGAGAAACAGAACCAAACTTACAAGGAACATCTTTCATTGAGTAAAGAGCAGGAACATACCTGATGTATTACCAATTCCCTTGACGAGAGGATTAAGTCAGGTTCGGTGTGAAATCAGCATGAAATCCCCTGAAAGTTGAGATGAATGTGCTCTAAAACTGAGTGTTGCTTTGTCTCTAGGTTTTCCAATAGTCTGATCGATTCCTGACAAATGCAAAACAAGTGATACTAAGTCCAAGATAATGCTGAGAAAATCAAAAATCAAGTAATCTGATGTCAGTCTCAAAAGCTCAAAAATACAGAAATAAAAGAAAGAAATAGTCTGAAAAATCTAGAATGCAAAAGAAACAGAACAGAAAAATGCGTTAGTCAATAAGTGTTCTCCCCAAGACTTACTTTACACCGTCCCGGTGTGAAAATGAATCAAAAGGAAGACATAAAAACGCATAAAAAGCAAAAAGAAGTAAAAAGAAATAGTCTTAAATAAAATGAAAATAAACTGAAACAAAAATAGGAAGTAGCTAAGAAGTTACTCAGGGCTCTGGCTGTAGCGGTCGCCTGGTGGTCTACAACGGCGAGGAACGTGGTAATCCATTGGCAGATCATCCTCATCATCATCAGACCGATGTCCAGGAACATCTGATCGGCTATTAGGTGCAGTAGGCATGGAGGCATGCTCATCACGATCATCTGCAGGTGTACGCATACAAAGAGACATTGGGATCCTCCTCAAAGCACTGCAGATGGTCCGACCTGAATTAATCTCTTCCTCCTCTTGTTCTCGACCTGCCACTCTCTGAACTGCTGATCTGTGATGTCCGGTGAGTAAGGAGGCAATCCAAGTTCCTCCTCAGGAAACTCGGGAAGCAGAAACCCGGAAAGGTTAGCAACTGGAAATGGAGGTACGAACTGAGTAGAAGTGGAAGCCCGAGCTCTCCTAGATCGGGCACGTGGTGCGGCTTCCTTCTCCTTGAGCTTACCGGAGATGTCAGGATGCGACAAATCAGGCTGGAACTCCATGTTCTCTCTGCAGCTAACTGAAGTGATGTGAGGAGCTGGGAGGGTGACGTACATCATCTGGGGCGTGTCATCAAAGAAAGTTCACTGCTTCTTCTCCAAAAAGTACCCAAATCTGGCAAAAACAGTTGTATCGATCAAAGCGATACTCTGCACAACCTCTGTCTGCCCGAGATCTAACCCATGGAACATGAAGATCGGTGTCAGGAAACTACCAATTGCCTCAACCACTCCCTTCCTCGGGTAACCTCTGTATATGCGCTTGATCAGCTCATTGGCAAAAAGATAGCCCCAGTTGATGTTAGAAGGAGGACATGCATCGAGGGTAGGATCTTGGTAAAGATTCGGTACCAGAGAACTGCCTGACGACCTCTGGATACAGTGGGTAAGAATCGAAACAGAACATGGTCAGACCAAGATAATCGAGCAGCTGAACAACATCTTCTAGAATATGCATCCTATGTAGTGTCTCATGGAAAAAGAACTTCGTCGGGATCAACGTGTTTGTCAAGAGTTGTTCGTAGAAGCTTTCGTGGAAGCTCTTCCAACCCTCCTTTCTATCTTTGTACGCTGCCATAGTTCTGACATGGGAGGGGGCATCCCTGCTAGCCACATTATCCATGAACTACGTGTGTTTCGGTCTCGGCCACAGCAAATGCTCACCAAGCTGTCTTTGTCTAGGCGCATCGTCGTACTGTTGCGACGACTGACCGCGCTGCAGATTCGAAGCTACCCGGACCTTCTTTGTAGGTTTCCTAGGACTTGAGGTTGATGTTCGAACAATCTACAATGAAAGAACAAAGACACAATCGAAAAAAATGAGTTTGTGATCGAGGAAATTCACAAGAGTTTGATATCTTAGGCGTACAAATGATCAGTGGTTCAATTGCTCATTTAATTAAACAATATCAACATCCAGCAATGCATCAATCGAACTATAATAAATCAAAATCAAGACTAAAAATTTCAAAATTCCCTTAGAAATTCTCCTTCAACCTAACAAGCAATCTCTAATCGAAATTCAACAATCCAAACAGCAAGAGGGGGTCGAATCCATGTAAGAATGAGGCACATGCATCAGTTAATCGATGAGAATCAACAAGAAAACAAGTTTCCCTTTTACCCAATTCAACTTCCAAAATCGGTCAAAAATCGAATTTAGAGGATATACCTTTGCTAATTGAAGTTATGACTCACAAAATCAGATAGAGGATGAAATTCTAAGTGGATTAGGCTTTTGAATCGTCAAAAACGGATGAAAAAACGAGAGAGAAATCAAGTTTTAAAATTTTCAGAAATGAGGTTTCGCGAATTGTAACTGTTCTGCGCGTTTAAGAAGACGAACCTGTGTCAAGAACCGATCGATCGATCTGTGCTCTTGCGAGCATAGAACGATCGATCCTTACCTACTAAGTCGGGCAATGGATCGTGCGCAAGTTCTTCTTAAATGAATCTATCGATCCGTCTTTTTCATGTCGTGTTCTGGATCGTGCGTTATTCCTGCTCGATCGATCCAGCTTCCTCATGTCGTGCTATGGATCGTGCGGTCTTCTTCCTCGATTAGTTGGACTATGCTTATTTGGTCGGGCTATGCTTGTTCGGTCGGGCAACAGATCGTGCGGTCTTCTTGATCGATCGATCATGAGTGCTCGGTCGTGCGTTGGATCGTGCGCAAACCTACTATGTGTGTTGATCGATCGATCGTCTCCTTCGACATCTTCCTACTTTGAACAAAAACACAAAAACAAAACGAAATCAAACTAACAAGAAAAACGAAAGCCAAACTACTTGAGTGAGGTTTGCTCACTCCTCGAACACTAATTTCCTCAATGATGAACTTCTTCAACTGTTCATCTTTCTTATGTAATGTCCATCCTGAGACATCCAGCAATGCAACAGTTCCATCGCGGCATATCTCCTTGACCGTGTAGACTCCACCAGTATTACGTAAAAACCTTGATAACAAGACCTTTAACATCATAATTGCAGAATTTATCAGGACGATAAAGGATACAAGTGTCTTGATGTTCAGCCGAGTCCCTCTCATGTTCACGGAACAACTCATACTCCTCATCACAGTCACCGTCTTCTTTATCATCTCGGATCATCCCACAAAAACGAGTCGATGAAGCTCGAATAGGATATGAAACATCCTTGTCCACGTTCTGCAACACAACTCTCTGACTTAGGAAATCTAACTTGGCCCCAGCTGTGTTGAGGAATGGCCTTCCCAACAAGATCAGAACAGCTCCTTCTCTTGCCATTTCAACAACCGTAAAGTCTGTAGGGATCTTGCCATTTCCAACCAGAAGAGTGAAGTCAACAAGTCTTCCTCTAGGCACCTTGGAAGATGCATCCCCAAACGAAACAGATGAGTGATGTTCCCGCATTAGCTCAATACCAAGTTTCTCCGTAGTCTCCAGAGAGATAACATTGATACTAGCTCCAGAATCACACAAGGCATCGCTGAAAACTAGTTGTCCAACCCGGCAAGGTACAGTGAACTCTCCTTGATCTTCTATCTTCTCAAGCTCTTTAGGATATGGAACATGAGGGTTGTACTTACTCTCAACTGAACTCCCTACTTCAGAAATTACAACATTGCAGGATTCCTTTGGATTCTTCTCAACCTTCCCACGTAAAGCTCCTTGTGGACGTCTAATGGCTTCAGCAGTCTGAGCAACTTCGGTGTCTAGCTTCTTGATGTGCATAGAAACTGACTCAAACTTCCCATGCAGGTCATTGTGGATGTTATCCATCTTAGCATTAAGATCTCTGGTAGTCTTTTGTTGTTCAATAACAAGTTACTGAATCAGGGTCTTAATTTCTTCGTTTGACGTTCCTGAAGGTGCTGCTGGAGGTTGTTGCTGTATTGGCGGTGGTACATAAGGCTTGTACGGTCTTTGCCAGTTACTTCCTCCTGCATTCAGAACAAAGAACTTCTGATTATTCCATCTCTTACGTGAATTCTGAATGAATGGCTTTCTTTGAAAAGGTGACCCTTGAGGTAGTGTGGGTGCTGGAAAAGTAATATTCTGAGGGTTCTCGACGTTAGTGCTCCTGTAGTAAAGGTAATTCGGGTTTTGTTCCATGTTCTGCCAGTTAACATAGTCGACCTCCCTTTCGTCTTCAGAACCAGCCGAATCATCTTGACCCTGAGCCACTTCTCTGTTGTCCTCAACTTGATTCACACTCCTCTGATTACCCTGATTTGCTCGGATCAGGATATCCAACTTCTCAGCAATGTCATCGATCCTCTGAATCTCCACACTGTTTACCTTCCTAGTCCGATCATATTCTGGACAATGACTACCAAAACTTGCAGCTAGGTTATCAATCAGAGTGAACGTTCCGTCCCTAGTGTTGTTCATAAAGTCTCTGGCAGCATTCAGGGAATTCTTGTACTCCCACTCGATTCCACTGTAGAAAGTGTTGAGAAGCTGCTCATCCGAGTACCCATGGTGTGGACAATCTCGCTGATACTCCTTGAAACGTTCTCATGCTTCATTCAAAGATTTCCCAAATTGTTGCTGAAATGATGAAATCTTGCTCCTCAGAGCTGCGGTCTTGGATTTCGTGTAGAATTGATCAAGAAACGCTGCTCGAACCTGAGCCCATGTGGTGAGTGATCCTGGAGGTAGTGAATGTAACCACCTGGAAGCTTTGTCTGAGAGTGAATGATGGAAGAGCTTACACTTCACATAATCAGCACGTATACCGTTAGAGCTAGTGGTCCCACATATCTCTTCAAAATTCTCTATGTGATCAATAAGATTCTCCCTGGAAGTCCATTAAGACATACTGCTTGACCAACCCAATAAGCTGAGGTTTGATCTCATAATCATTCCTCTCAATCACATGAGGTTGAATAGCTGAGCGATTATGATAGTGGGTGTGTGGAGTATCCATGTCGCATATTGCTCTGCGTTGAGCAGGCTCTCGTGCTCTCCTAATCTCAGCCAACTCTCTCTGCAACTGCTGCACCATTGTGGTCATATCATGCGGATCTTGTGCTTGATTTCCTGGAGGATTCATATTTCTGGCTCTATTTGGTAACATGATTTTTACTCTATTGTCAAATCCTATTATACTTATATGTCGATTGTAGTATAATAGGTGTCAATCCAACTAGGAATGTAATTATCAATCAGGATGCAGTTAAATACTCTAATTCAAGCCAATCAAAGTGTGGTTTCTCTAACAACCTAATTCGAACCTTTAAAATGAAAATAAACAAAGCAGTGTGATTGTAAATAATTCAAACAGAGAAACGAACAGTAGAGTATCAAATAGAATTAACGCAGGGTGAGAAAACAGGATCCCTAGGAGTGAGTTTCATGGGTCAACGTGACTCTTAAGCTAACTATGCGCTTGATACCTCTTAATAGAGTTAATCTCTAGGCAACGAGAACACAAGTAATGAGTCCACTCACGTGGTAAACAAACTTGAATAGACTATTAGCAGACCTTATCGCCATATGCGTTTGATAATCTAGTCGGAATGAATGATCAACTCGCTTAGCGCCGATTCACACCTCAGACATTTGATCCCTCGAGCTGAGCGTGTGAATCTCTGAAGTGGTTCAGTCAGATGCTCTACCAAACACCCATCGGTGCTTGAGCGTCTCAGAACAAGCCCCAGTTGATCAGAATGAAGCTAGTGATGATAACACCAAATCAGAAAAGACTTAAATAAATCTAACCCTAAACGCCCTAGAAAACCTAAGCATCACGCAGACCTAACTCATCCTTAGGAACCCTAGGTGACTACTTAGAACTCATGAGTTTAACAACAAGCATGAATTCAAAGTTTGAATGCATCGATAAAGAACTTGAACAAGGTATGAAATCAACGCTGAATGTAAAACTAAATTGCATAAAAATAAACTCGAAATCAGAAGGGTGCCTTTGATTACAAAGCTCTAAGTTCGCAAGAAAAATCAATTGTAAAAACTAGGGTTTGGGTTTACAACATGTAAGAATATTAATACTAAAATTATAGCAAAACCCTAGATAGACTCGACCCAATACGCAGTGGATTTTAGCCTCGGTTGGGCCCAATAGTGAAACGAGTAGTAGTGCGTTTAAAGTGGGCTGAAAACCGTAGGCCATCAAGGTTTAGCATCCTAACAAGATATCCCTAGTGCTTAGCTGGGCTCTAAGAAGCGCAAGTTTGATTCCTAGTTCCAAAGGCGAAGGCCTCAAGAGGGGTTATTGATCATAGACTATTGATACAACTTCCAAGAGCTTAGCAAGACTTAATTTGTTCAGCACAATTTTTTTTTTTTTAGATACAGTTTTTGCTCAAACTCAGGATTATGCTCGAGTTTCATCAGTGAACGCAAGAAAGTATGAGTTTACACGCATCCCTGATTCACCTTAGGCATCAATATCTTAGGTTTCTCAATGAACACAAAAAAGTACGGGTTTACGCACAGTCCCCGTTCACCATAGGCAATATCATATTGGTTTTATCAGTGAATACAAGAAAGTACGGGTTTACACACAGTCCCCGTTCACCTTAGACCTCATTATGTGAGCTAAGTTATAAGAGAAGTACCTTTTTTCGTTTCATTTTTCTAATTGACAAGCTAAACTCAAGGAATGATCAAATTCAATGCATCTCAAACCCCTATCTTGGCAAATTCAAATTCAATATTAGAGGAAACAAACCAGGTCCTTTCGAGACAAAACATAAGCACAGGTTTCAAAGGCGGATGATCTACCCGTTAGGTTTCGAAAGGGAAGAACTGCAAGTCCAAGAGTTCACTATGGTTACTAATCAATCAACCTAGCAAGAATGTCTATCCATAACAAGATGATTCCCAGAACTTATACTCGATCCTAAGTGCAATACATGAACACTCTGGTTTTGAAGGATGCGTTTTCATTCTTTTTCTTTTTTTTCGTATGCGTATGAAACATGAGGTAAAATCAAATTAAGAAAACAGCAAACATGATTAGTAGTACTTTGGATCCTCCCTCGAACTTAAATCACACAGCTTCTTGTGTCGATAAAAGCTTGAGGAAGGTCTCAGACAAGTAATGACATAATAAAATGAATGCAATGGTATGTACAAGAGGAGATTGGCGCTCTTACCTCAGCAAAATAGAGACCATCCACTGAGATCCACGTCCATTGGATGAATGTTTGGATGAGTGGTCAAATGTGAGCTCGAGTCATATTGATCATTGTGACCAAGCGCTAGTCGTTGCGGGTAGCTCTGAAACTCTAAGCCGAATAGGTCGTAGCTGATGAAACCTGCCTGAGGCGTGAATTGCTGCGAGGTCGAGTCCTGGTTATCGAGCCCCAAATTCCCATCTGTACCGTAAGTTGGTGTACATCTGTCTGCTGATATGGTTCCTCAGTCCGAGTTCGCTTTCGATGTGGGCGACTAGTGGAACGTCTCCTTACTGCTCGACGTTATCTTGGCGGTTCATAGTCGGGCTCCAAATCAAGTTCCTCAGTATGCGCTGGTTGTTGTGTGGGTCTATCAGGTGAGTCAAGATCAACTGCCTGAATTTATGGCATTACATCCCTTGGTTGAGTCTGAGATGGTGTCACACGCTCATATGAAGATGCTCTTCGTGGCTGAGTTGCTGACAGAGTGCTGTGCTCATACGAGGATGCCATATGTGGCTGCATTGGGGGCCAAGGATTGGAGGGTTGCCTGGAAATTGATGTCGATCTTCTGCGCGGTGCAGGTTCTGGAGGCGTAGGTTCTGGACTTCTTCGAGTGTTGGGGTTCAGCGATAAAGAGCTGAGCTTGTCCATAACCGTGTTAATCTTCTTGGTTTTCCACTTAGACAGCTTGGAGAGTAGCCCAATGTGCTTGTGCGCTACCTTTAACCCTTTTGGCATTAGCCCAACGTAGTCTTCAAAATAATAGCAGTCTGGCTCATTAAATGTGCTCTCCGTGACTTTAGGTGTCTTGTCGCGGAGGTTGGTTCTGGAGCGCGCGGTACACCAAATCTGGGGAAAATGATGCTCTTGAACAACTTGATGACGACCTTAGCATCATTAGTCGGACTTGCCACAGCTTCTACCCACTTCGAGACATAGTCCACTGCGACAAGAAGGTAGTGATTCCCATGGGATGGTGGATTGAAAGTCCCCATGAAGTCGATTCCTCAACAGTCAAATGTCTCAACTTAGAATTGGGTTCTGTGGCATCTTGTTCCTTCTGCTGATACTACCCATTCTCTGATACGGATCACACTTGGAGATGAAATTCTGAGTATCCTTGAACATAGTCGGCCACCATAATCCTGATTTCAAGATCTTTTGAACAGTCTTGAATGTGGCAAAATGTCCACCGTAAGCGGACCCATGACAATGCTCCAAAACACCTTGAACCTCTTCTTCTGTTACACACCTTCTAAATAAACCATATGCTCCCTTCTTGTATAAGTAGGGCTCATCCCAAAAGTAATGGTTGACCTCTCTGAAAAACATCTTCCCCTGATAGGAATCCAAACAGTTAGGCACTTCACCCACGACTAAGTAGTTGACCAAATCCTCATACCAAGGTAGATTGGATCCAGCTAGCTTTTTGTTGATTTAAGAATAATTATCTTCTGCTCCTAGAGTCATGAGTTGCTCTTCTGGCATTGAGTCATCAATAGGGGTCGAGTCCTCAATCATCATTCGTGACAAGTGATCTGCAACTCCATTTTTCATTCTAGGTTTGTCCGCAATCTCTAAATCAAACTCTTGCAGCAGCAGTATCCATCTTAGTAGTCTCGGTTTGGCGTCTTTTTTCTTCATAAGATATTTCAATGATGCGTGATCAGTGTGAACAATAACTTTCGATCCCACCAGGTATGATCAGAATTTCTCAAACGCAAAAACTACATCAAGTAGTTCTTTTTCTGTGGTGGCAGACTTGGCTTGGGCGTTCAACTTCTTGTCCTTTCTCTGACCTAGGACAGCTTCAACAGCAAAATCGCTTGCATTACACATGATCTAGAATGGGAGATCCCAGTCTAGAGCTTGGACTATTAGAGCAGATATTAGCGCCTTTTTGATCTTAAAGAACGCTTCGAAACACTCGGGGATGAAATTGAACTCGACCTCCTTGCATAGTAGGCTCGTCAGGGGCTTTGCAATTTTGGAGAAATCCTTGATGAATCTTCTATAGAACCTAGCGTGACCCAGAAAACTTCGAATATCCTTCACTGTCTTAGGAGGTTGCAGCTAAGCCATGACCTCAATCTTTGCTTTGTCAACCTCAATACCCCTCTCAGATATTATGTGTCCTAACATTATCCCTTCCTGACCAATGAAGTGGCATTTTTCCCGGTTGAGCACAAGGTTGGTCTCCACGCACCTGCTAAGCACCCTGCACAAATTTGACAAACAAGAGGAGTAGGAAGAGCCATAGATGAAAAAATCGTCCATGAACACCTCGACTACATCCTCAATTAAATCCGAGAAAATAGAAGTCATACAGCACTGAAATGTAGCAGAAGCATTGCACAACCCAAACGACATGTGTTTGTAAGCAAAAGTGCCATAAGAGGAGGTAAAAGTAGTTTTTTCCCGATCATCCGGGTGTATAGGGATCTAAAAAAACTCGTTATACCCGTCAAGGAAACAGTAATACTTTTTACCAGACAACCTTTCAACCATCTGATCAATAAAATGCAAAGGGAAATGGTCTTTTCTACTAGATGAATTCAGCCTCCTATAGTCTATACACATCCTATGCCCCGTTATGGTTCTAGTGGGTATTAGTTCATCTTTATCATTCTTAACCATTGTAATACCCCCTTTCTTAGGAACACAATGCACAGGCGAGACCTACTTACTATCAGAGATTGGATATATAACATCAGGGTCTAGCAACTTAAGTATCTCTTTTTTAACCACTTCTTTAAGGTTCGGGTTCAATCTCCTCTCGAGCTCTACACTAGAATGAGATTCATCTTCTAAGTGTATCCAATGCATACAAAAACTTGGGGAAATTCCTTTGATATCCTTAAGCATGTATCATATGGCTTTTCTAAAACTTTTAAGCTCAGTCAAAAGCATACTTAATTCATCATCATTCAAGGCGTCATTTACAATCACAGGGTAAGTAGAATTGGGCCCAGAAAAGCGTACTTTAGCCCTACAGGAAATAGTTTCATCTCCACTTTGGGTGCCATCAGCTTAGACCATTCATCAGTAACATCAGGCGTAGCGTATTCGAGCACTTGCAGCTCGAGTCTGGCTCAAATAAACTCGAGTCCAAATCCTCAATTACCGCTGAACTCTTGACTAGCCTGTAACGATACAACAGGTTTGCATAGTGTTCAGCTTCCATACTCAAATACCCCTCAGCGGCTGGCTTTGTCAGAGCAACTTGCAGTTGATCTTCTGCTGTCAATTCTTCTAACAGCTCATCAGCAAGAATGTCCATCTCATGCACTGAGAACACTTGACCTTCGATCGTTGGTTTCTTAATCGCATCATTGATGTTGAATTTCATTCTAAGATCTAGACCCAGATTCAGCTCAATGACTTCATTCCTAACATCAATTAGCGCGCCCGTTGTGGCCAAGAAAGGTCTTCCAAACAAAAGAGGGTCCTTAGGTTCTTCTTCCATCTCCAAGACAACAAAGTCTATTGGTATCTCAACTCCCCCCACCTTCACAGGAAGGTCTTCTAGTATGCCATAAGGAATTCTCACTGACCTATCTGCCAGAATCAATGAGATTTTGCAGGACTTGTAATCAACAAAGCCTAATCTTTTTGCGACTGAAAGCGGCATGAGCCTGATTGAGGCGCCTAGATCGCAGAGACACTTGCTGAATGATAAGGGTCCAAGCGAGCATGGGATTGTAAAGATTCTAGGATCACCAAGATTTTTTGGCACAACTTTCCTTTGGATTATGGCGCTAATCTCATGTGTCAATACGACCATACCCTCGACTACTTGAGTTCTCTCCTTAACTGCATCCTTGAGAAATTTCCGGTATGGAGGCATTAACATAAAAGCGTCCAGAATTGGAATATTCACCTCAATGTCTTTCATCTGCTTATCGAAGAGTGCCTTGTACTTCTCAGTAAGCTCCTTCTTGAACCTTTGGGGAAAGGGTAATTGAGGTTTATATGGTGGAAGAAAAAATGGTTTACTCATCTCTGGGGTTCCTGTAGGTGGATGAGTATCTGAAGTGTTGGGTCTGGGTTAAGCTTGGTTAGTTGTGTCGAGCTTATCTGTAAGTGTGGGTTTTTTAGCAGACTATGGCTTAGAAACAGCTCCAGGTCTAGTTTGTGTCTGATCCTTGATGAGAAAATCCTCCCCCTCCTAAACCTTACTGTCCTCAGTATCCTTTGGACTCTCTGCTCGAATAAGTAACTCGCGTCCACTTCTCAAGGTGATGGCATTGGCATGATACTCTTTTGGGTTGGGAACTGTTTTCCCTGGAAGTTGGCATGTTGTCTTCACAGTAAAAGATGACGCTTGCTGACTCTCCACATACTTGAGTCTTGCGTTCAGTGTCTCAAACTTGCACGTGAGATCGTTGTGAGAAGCGTCAATCTTAGAGTGCACCTCTGTAAATTTATGCGTGACTTCAGCAGCAGACGCTTTCTGTCCTTTCAGGATCTCTTGGAGTAGGCTCAAAACTTTTGGTGGCTATGTAGCGGTTGGTGGAGTGTCTGCTTCATACCCAGGTGGTATGTTTGCAGATGGCTAGTAACTCTTGTGATATTGCTGCTTCGGGACAAACGTATTCGACTGGGCTTGTGGGGGTTTAGGTGGGTAGGTCTGGTCTTGGGGATTTGCCACGTTGTTGCTTCTGTATGAGAGGTTTGGGTGCTGCTTGTAGTTGTTTTACTGCTTGTAACCACCCCCCCGAATTCTGCAAATAACTGATCTCCTCAACCTGATCATCCTCCTAGCCAGGAATATGTTCATCTCCAGTCATGAAGTGGACATGTTCATCTCCAGTCATGAAGTGGAATAGGTTGTACTTGCAGCAGCCTCTCGATTTTGTCCAACTTGACGTTCAGGGCCTTGAGTTTTTTCCTACTGACTGTGTATGTGTCCACTGTGTTTCAGACCATCCTGCCGTAATCCTCATTATACTGCCAATCTGCCTATGCCATATTCTCCACTAGCTGCCAACCTTTAGTGACGTCTTGGTTAAAGAAATTTCCATGGCTGGCAGTATCCAATAACCTACGGATGTTAAGATGAACTCCTCTGTAAAGATTGTTGAGCAGAGTCTCAGCAGGGTATCCATGATGTGGGCATTGAGACTGATAATTCTTGTACCTCTCCCAGGCTTCAGCAAAGGTTTCAGAATTCTGTTGGGTAAAGGTAGAGATGGCGTTTCTCAACTTTGCAGTTCGAGAGTTGGAGAAGAATTTGGCAAGAAACGTAGATTTGCAAGCTTCCCATGAAGTGATGAAGCCTTGCGGTAAGTGCTTCTCCCAAACATGGGCTTTGTCTCAAAGAAAAAACGGGAAAACCTCAGTTTGAATGCATCCTCACTCACTCCATTGAGCCTTTGGAGCCCACAGAGCCGCTCGAATTCGTCCACGTGATCAAGCGGATCTTCAGAAGGTAGGCCGTGAAATTGCCAATTTTGGATGATAGAGATGAGACTGCTCTTGATATTGAAGTTGTTGTTCGTTATGGCTGGGGGAACAACCCCACGTCTCTGGGTGTGATTGCTTGGTGCATCTCCAGCTCCTATTATTCGCGGTCTCCTCTGTGGTGGCTGGTCCACAGGGGGAACGTGTGTGTTCGACTCTGTGTCTGTGTTCATTATCACTCGCTTTGTAAGCGTACTGTAGATTTGGTTTCTCTACGCTCTTAACTCACATGGTAGTTGGTTAATGTTGTCAAGAGGTTCGAGAAGATTCTGATTTCCTTATGAACGTGTCTGCATAAAATGAGTGAAATCAAACTGAGCAGTAGGATCAAGTTGACGTACTGGAGGTTGAAATCACCTGAAACAGTACACAAAACACAGTGCCACAAGTGAGTATGTAACGAAGATTAAAAAGAACTTGAGCTTAGAAAGTTAGCAATCCTAATTGTAACTAGCAGAGACCCATCTGGCAACAGCGCCAATTTGGTAACAGGATATATACTCTATTATCAAATCCTATTATACTTATATGTTGGTTGTAGTATAATAGGTGTCAATCCAACTGGGAATGTAATTATCAATCAGGATGTAGTTAACTACTCTAATTCAAGCCAATCAAAGTGTGGTTTCTCTAACAACCTAATTCAAACCTATAAAATGAAAATAAACAAAGCAGTGTAGTTGTAAATAATTCAAACAGAGCAATGAACAGTAGAGTATCAAATAGAATTAACACAGGGTGAGAAAACAGGATCCCGAGGAGTGAGTTTCATGGGTCAATGTGACTCTTAAGCTAACTAGGCGCTTGATACCACTCAAGAGAGCTAATCTCTAGGCAACGAGAACAAAAGTAATGAGTCCACTCCCGTGGTAAACAAACTCGAATAGACTATTACCAGACCCTATCGCCATAGGCGTTTGATAATCTAGTCGGAATAAACGATCAACTCGCTTAGCGCCGATTCACACCTCAGACATTCGATCCCTCGAGCTGAGCGTGTGAATCTCTGAACTGGTTCAGTCAGATGTCTACCAAACACCCATCGGTGCTAGAGCGTCTCGGAACAAGCCCCAGTTGATCAGAATGAAGCTAGTGATGATAACACCAAATCAGAAAAGACTTAAATAAAGCTAACCCTAAACGCCCTAGAAAACCTAAGCGTCACGCATACCCTAGGTGACTACTTAGAACTCATGCGTTTAACAACAAGCACGAATTCAAAGTTTGAATGCATCGATAAAGAACTCGAACAAGGTATGAAATCAACGCTGAATGTAAAATTGAATTGCATAAAAATAAACGTAAAATCAGAAGGGTGCGTTTGATTACAAAGCTCTAACTTCGCAAGAAAAATCAATTGCAAAAACTAGCGTTCGGGTTTACAACATGTAAGAATATTTATACTAAAATTATAGCAAAACCCTAGATAGACTCGGCCCAATACGCAGTGGATTTTAGCCTCGGTTTGGCCCAATAGTGAAAAGAGTAGTAATGCGTTTGAGCTGGCGCGTGTGAGTGGGCACTCAGTTTGAGCTCGACTATATGAACTCGATCTGGCGCGTGCGAGCTCGAGCTGGCGCGTGACAAAGCTCGATTTGGGGCTCGAGTACAGCTCAGCTGGCGCGTATCTGGGCTCGAGCAGGGGCTCCTCCTTGTCCGCTTCTAGTACCTGAAAACTCACAAAAATGTAGTATGTATACAGATGCATGTGAATGTGTATGAATGAGACTATCTAGACTCCAACTAGATGAGAATGTATCAGAAAAATACGTATAATATACCTAAATGATGCTTCTAAGGCGTGCTAAAAAACGTGTATATCATGGATGTGTGGAGTATCCATGTCCGCCTATTGCTCTGCGTTGAGCAGGCTCTCGTGCTCTCCTAATCTCAGCCAACTCTCTCTGCAGTTGTTGCACCCATTGTGGCCATATCCTCGCGGATCCTGTGCTTGATTCTCTGGAGGATTCATATTCCTAGCTCTTCGGTGTTCTCTTTCAACCCTCGTAAGCTCTTGATTATCCAAGTTGAATAGGTGTTTTGAACCTTGACTTCTGGTCATACACCTGGAAAAGAACAAAAACGAACAAAAAGAAAAAATGTAAGTAATGATATACACTTGAAAGTGTAAACAGAAAATCGAAAGGCAGATATCGGTTCCCCGGCAACGGCGCCAAAAACTAGATAACATGATTTTTAACCCTATATCCTACTGCAAGTGCACAGCAAACGTAATAGTACTTAGGTGTCGAATTCCTCAGATAACCAAGTTACACTCTCAACTTCTATTAAATCGCAAGCTATATCAATCAAAATTAGAGAAGTGAATTCTAACAAATTGAACGTGAATGAAATCAAATAACTAAAGCAATCGGATGTCGAGTATCCATTCAAGAGTTAGAATTCTTGTAGAGGAAACTATTAGGAACTAATCTTATCTTATTCTCGGCTTGAACATAAATAAAGGTAAACCAATTCTCGTTGAATTTACCCCTCTATCAATAACCTAAAGGTCCTAACTCGCATTGGTTTCAGATTACAAGTAGGCTTTATTGCTTAGGTTCAATTACCCACAACCCAACCTAGCATCAACTCTCGTTGGTAGTGAAGGAATTGCAATTTTAATCTAGTTCTAGTTCTTAACAATCTTCTGGAATGTTAACAACCTAAAATCATCGACTAGGTGATCAGGCTAATTTATGCATTAGAAGGAAAATCATATATTCATCAATCCTATTTGTTCCCCAACTGTAAATTCTAAAACCCTAGAATCCATAAATCCGATCTAAGATCTACTCAGACATATAACAATGAATTAGGCAAATCATGATGAACTGAAACTGAAATTGCATTAACAAAGAGAAAAAAGATTCAGAAATTCTTCTCAAGTATGAAGAGATCTTCTTCTTAGCTTACAAAATCTTAAAACTATTGTTTTCGACTCTCCAAAAAGTGGCCGTCAAAATAAAATAGGAAAAAAGTATTAATAGGGGCCCCAAACAAGAGCTGAAAATCGTGAAATTAGGTTTCTGCGAAAAGCATCGATCGATCCTTGGTTGATCGATCGATCTTTGGATGTTGAGTCGATCTCTTAGAAACCAAATGTTCTTTAGATCATGCGCATAATCCTTGTTAGAGCATTGATCGATCGATCCTTGCGTTGATCGATCGGTCCTTCCTTTCGTGGAGAATACCAGAAAATGCTTCAAACTTCTCCAAAGTCCACCTTCAAACATGATTCCAACTCTGAACGTTTTTGACTTGATATCTCAATAAAACATAGACGAATTTCCCAAATATAACCGTAATAATGAGCTCAAAACCGACAAAATATGAGGAACATCAATGAGCGGCTTCGTAGGCTTGAGGAAGCCATGTCACAGCAGAACTCGATCAATGAACGCCTCGTTAAGCTGATAGAGTCAAGACCAACAAAGGTGGTGATGACATTGGAAGAGCCACATAAGTCTCATGTGAATGAAAGTCAGACTCCTAGAAGTGAAGCATCATGCTCTCAAAAAATGGTACGTAAAAGTGTTCTTGATTATGAGAGGGACTAAGTTTTGAGGACTCAATGTATGTGTAGTATACACAATAATCAAGAACCACAACATGTTCTTTATAAACTTTGTGGCAGACTTTGTTGATGTATATTATACACAATAATCAAGAACCACACCATGTTCTTACTATGTATATGAGCGAACATTAATAAATGTAACAATATATGAGCTAATATAGTTGTACAAACTCTTTCACATTTTCTTTCCAGAAGGAAAGGATATGTAAGGATCAACAAACCTCCCAACTTTCCCCAACATCTCACAATGTACAGGTACGTGAGATATGACTATTAATTTGATTTACAACGTGTGGATTAAGTTTGGCTGACGTTGGCTAATGTTCAGTTAGCTAGGCTGACTTTGGCTGAATCTGGCTATTGTTATATTAGCTATTCGAGTTGTACTAACTCTAGCACGTTGTAAGTACTGGTGAAGACGAATGTATGATTCTACTGGTGTTCCAAGTACGAGGCCTTCACGGCAAATCTACAGAAGTATATGTTCGAAGAATTTATGCGGGAAATGTATGCCGGTAAAGCTCCTATATGGTTTCCTACGTACAAGTAGTGGTATCGAGATGTGGACACCTTGTACGTATGTCATAACATCAACAACATCCACTAGGTAGCCTTGGAGATCGATTTACTGCTTGAGACTGTCAAAATCTACAATCCTTCAACCTCGGTCATGCCGCATCAAGTACTGATGAACTCTGTGAGGTATGGTTTATATTGGTTTTTGTTGGCTGATCGGTGGCAGAGCTTGGTTGAGCTTAGCTGATCGCGGTTGAGCTTGGCTAAGCTTGGCTGCTCGTGGCTGATATTGTTTTTTATGTTTTTTCACACAGGTCGTACTCTAGGATGATACCGTATCTGCGGAGGTCCATGTTAGCTCTTAAGATATAGAAAGGGACCAAGGCGAGGGCTTCACAGTCACCAGGGTGAAGGGAATCCCGGTCAACAAACAATTGGACGATTGTGGGATATACACACTCAAGTTTGTTGAGTGCTTAGCCCTTGGACTAGGCTTTAGTGGATTAGACGATAAGTTCGTCCCTTTTTTCTGCCTGAAATTCGCCCTTGAGGTCATGGATGAGCTCTCACTTCCAGATACGATTTCATGCACAGATCCTTACCCGTGCTTTGAAAATATCGATAAGCAAGTGCTAATTACCGCGTCACAAAGAGTGTTTTTGAAGTGGAAATAATTATATGTGTATTTGTCTTTAACTAACATTATATATGTGTATAGGTAATTAATAATTAACTTTGTATATGGTTGTAGCTTTACTTTAATTAACTTTGTAATTAACTATGACTGACCTTGGCTGACCTTTCTTCTAACGAAGCTCTACAAGGTCCGCCAATTTGTGGCTGATCTTGTTAGAGCTTTATTCTTACTAAAGCCAAACTCAACGAAGTCAGCCAGGCTTTACCAAAGTGATACCTTAGAAGTTTTTCGATTGTGGAGGTGAGGATTTTTGGTGTAATCGCCGCATTTGCCCTCCTCTTGGAGAACCACCTTGTTAGCATTTCTCTTATGATATCTACAAGTTGCACAATAGGGAATGTTTGCGCTTCAGCTAACGCATGATTGATAGATTCTGCAATGTTTGACGTAGTGAAATTGTATCTATTCCCTGGAAAATGTGCACGACTCCACAAACGAACATCTACCGTTAACAAATACTCATACAGCCTTTGATCTAGTCTCTCTACTTTGCTGAAGATTGCATCAAACTCGTCGCGCCTATATGCAGTTGCAGCCTTCTTAAACAGCTTAAAGAACTATCCTCCTTTGAAATTTTTCAAAATATTTTTTCTTAGATTGTAAGTGCAAACCCCCCGAGAGGCAAGCGGATAAACTTTGGTTATTGTCTTGGCTATTGATCTATGCATATCTGAAATGATGGCTAACTCTTGATCATCCGGAATAATGCGGTTGAGTTGTCTAAAAAATCATTCCCAAGATTCATCATTTTTTGTTGCTGTTAGTATAGTCCATTTATATTTCCTTGTAAAAACATTCCATCCACAACGACAACCTTCCTCATGTACACAAATCCTCTGTTGCTTGCAGCAAATGCAATGAATAGAAACTTGAACCTATCATATCCATCTACTTCCAGCTTGATAATTGTTCCCCGGATTTGCTCGTCTGATCCTATATAAATACAAAGGAAGTTCTTCAAAACAATTCTCTAAAGTACCTCCTGTAACTAAAGCTCGAGCTTCTATTAATGTACGATGTGCCTTCCAGTACATGATCTAGACAGTGGTAACAAACAAAGAAAGGAAAGTTAAACTAAAATATATAAGAACAAACAAAACTAGTCACACTTTGGTGGATCTTGGTTATTACGAACATTCACTAATTTTCGTAAGGTTTGTAATAGCCAAGGACAACCAAAGTGTGTGGCGGATCTTGGCTATTACGAACCTTGGCAGATCTTTGTAAGATCAGCCAAAGTGTCCGTCACACTTTGGCTAACCTTGGATGATCTTCGTAAGGTTCGCAATAACCAAGATCAGCCAATGTGTCGCTGAGGTTGGCCAAACTCAGCCACACTTTGGCTGACCTTGGCTATCCTTGGTTGAGCTTAAATCTACAAGATCTACTAGAGTTTTTACCTTCAACCCAAAACGTTTATTCAATGATTGAGCAACATGAGCGGGAAGAACAGAAGACCCAACACCAGTATAAATGACCAAGAATATTAGGCGTTGCTTGAGGTGTACGAGATGACCTCTTTGTAACTGAACAATTGTGCTCTCCACAATATACTCAGATATAGGAAGAAGGACTTTCAGTATCGTGGTGTGAAGCCCGGACTCTCCATGTGCAGTTTGGTACCAAACATCTAACAACCAGTAACATTCTCGTCGATGATATGACATCGAAGTCAAACCTATGTAAAATAGAAAATTTCTTCAACCTTGACTCAAGATCCTCTTTTGTGGGATATATTTGATCAACACCTAATTGAAGTGGCCTCATTTCGATGTCTAAGTACTCATCATTAAATGTCGAGTCTTTTTTTTTTCTTGTGAGGAAGAGTTTTTCTACCGTCTTCTTTGCATTTCCTCTGAACACTTATGAAGTCTTCATCCTCGGAGCTTACACTATCTACATCGTCGCGGTAATCGAATCTCATTTCTGCTTCTTCATCGTAGTCATCGGGTTTTTTCTCTTCTTGTTTGAGAGTCCGCCTAGCTCTACCACACGTTGAATCAAATTGTTCACACACTTCCACCCGAACATGAGATCTCCTTGAAATCTCCACACAAAGACGAATTGACTCTTTCCAAAATTGTTGCACATACCCACGCAATTGTCTCTCATTGGTCACGAAGATAGGAGGTGTATCTTGTGGTAGTGCGTGCATGGGTTCTTTTGATATGTAACTCAGTTTTACCATGAACATCTGTTGATTTAGATCAAAATCTTCATAAACCATCCTCACAAACTCATCATAACGCATATCTACTACAAAGTGCTAATGATTTTGGTCAAATTTCCAACTCCCACAAACTAAAATAATTTGATTCATGAGCTCAAAAGATTTGATAATATAAGCAATCAGTCAGAGCAACAATCGTACTACTAACAAAGAGGTAAGAGGTAAGTGATGCAATAATTTAGGGATAAATTCGTCATTCTATACAAAATAGGTTATATGAATCATCGCAAAACCAAGATCCGCCAAACTCTGCCACAGTTTGGAGGATTTTGGCTGAGATCCGTAAAGTTTGCGCGAAGAAATCTGAGAAACAAGACATCCAAGATCCTCCAAACTGTGGCAGATCTTGAATGAGCTACGTACGTCAGACTCGAAGAAAGCTGAGAAACAAGCTTAGCCAAGGTCTGCCAAACTGTGGCAGATCTTGGCTGAGCTTCGTAAGAGAAGAATGGGTCCGCCAAAGTCTGCTACACTGTGGCGAATCTTGGTTGAGTTTCGTAGGAAGAAAGCTCAGACAAGATCTGCCACAGTTTGGCGAATCTTGGTTGAACTTCATAAGTGAAGAAAGGTCCGACAAAGTCTATCACACTGTGGGTGGACCTTGGTTATCTTTGGTTGTGGTAACGTGCCGCGCGTGCTTATGTGGCGCGATTGGCGCGCACTTACGTGGCATGGTTCATTAATGACATTTTTGTTATTACGTTTTTATTTCAAAAAAAAAAGTAAAATATTAATTTAAAAAAATATTATAATATTTGAGTAATTATGGATAATTCTAGAACATTTGATTCATTACCCTATAATTCTAGATTATTGGAGTAAATCACCTATATTTTATATAAAACATTTATTACATATTATATATATATCTATACATGTGTTTTGTTATATACTTGTTTCCGTTTCCATGGTGAATGAGCAGAGACAAAAGAATCCCATTAGACAACGACTCTACGATTCGTTCCATGCTTCCAATAATTGATTAATACGTATCTTTTATTTTATTTTATCTTTTTTCCTTTAATTGTCTCCCAAAATGGAATTGAAAATCACAAAAAAATTGAGCAGAAGAAAACCCCGAATTGGAAGGGACGACGAAGAGCTCTACAACCTTCAAGACTCTCACATGACGTCTCCCGATATTCAAATGTTGATGATCTTCGTTCTATCACCCCTTTTTCTCACTACTGTGAACTCGGAAACGCACTGCCGAAATTTTAAATCGATCATCAGTTTTGGTGATTCGATTGCCGACACCGGAAACTTGCTGGGTCTTTCGGATCCTAACCATCTTCCTCACGTGGCGTTTCCTCCGTACGGAGAAGCTTTCTTCCACCGTCCCACTGGACGATTCTCAAACGGCCGCCTCATCATTGATTTCATTGGTACGTTTCTTACCTTGGGCTCTGATATCCTTAGTGAGAGTCAGTCTGTACGAAGATAAACACTAAATCTTACTTTCTTAAGTCTAATTCCATGATTTTTCTCTGGAAGTAGCAAAGTTGAATCATTGATTTGTAACTTATATTGGTTTCTTCCTTTTAGAAATGCAAAATTCACAATGGATCTTAGTTGTCTTATCATTTAGAAAAAGCATGATATTCTGTTGTTAATTTAAACGTTTAAGAGAACCGAGACCACCATTATCAAAAGTTTTTTTAAAGGTTTATTAACTTATTTTATTATTAAAAATTTAAGAAATTTTTAAGAAATCCTATGAAAGTTTATTATTTAAGAAACTCTTTAATTAACTTCTTAGCTTATTTTATTATTTATTATTAAAATATATTTTTTAACTCACATTTTCTCATATATAATCATTTAATAATATTTAAAAAAACTCTTCAATAATGTTGCTATGAACTTATAATTTTTATAAAAATCTGATTTAACATTTCTCCTGTTTTGTTATTTGTGTAACGCCTTGTTCTTTTCGTGGTCGCTGGCGACAGCGACAGCGACCAGCGACTAGCGACCAGCGACTAGCGACAGCGATTACTATTTCAGTTTTATGTTCTTTTAGCAGTCGCTGCGATTAGTCACTGCGACCAGTCGCTGTGTTGTTCTTTTTGCAATCGCTAACGATCAGCAACTAACAATTTTTTTATAATATTTGTTCAATTTTTAATTTATAGTTTTTAATATATAATAAAAATATGTAATGTTAAAATAAAAGAATTTAAATAATAAATTTTAAAAAATTGTAATAATGAAACTTAACAAAAAAGTAAAATATAAGTTAAAATTTAAAATAATGTAAAATATAATATTTTAATTTTTAAATATAAAAATATGTATATCATTTAACATTTTTGTTATATTTAATATTTTATTTATATAAAAGTTTATTAAAATTATACATTCATATATGAAATATAATAAATTATTATCTAGTAGTATATAATTTGTATATATGATATACAATTATTATATTACTAATATTTTTAAATTAGAATAAAGAGATGCCAAAAAAAATTAGAATAAAATAAAAAATATAGAACAAAAAATTATATTATATATTAATTTTAAAAAGCTAAAAATATAAACAAAATATAAAGAATATAATATAGTAAAAAATTAACAACAAAAATTTATATTATATATTAAATTTTTATAATTTTATTTATTTATTAGTTTATATATATATGTAAATTATATATTGATTTTTATAAAATTTTATAGGTAACTACAAAATTTTAATTTATTTTATATATTTTTATATTTTATTTTATTTATTTTAAAAATAATTGGTGAAAAATTGGAAAAAAAAAATTTTAGTTGCTATGTTCAGCGACTGATC